>BHFT01007459.1:0-21918 GCA_004320025.1 Laticauda laticaudata
CTCTAGGCATCCTGCAGACATCCTAAATATCTGAGATATGTCCCCTATATGAACGTTTTTTCCATTTTAATGCTTTGTATGCGAGTAGTCCGTGCTACTAACGCTGCGTGTCCGTTCCACGACTGTTTCGCTTCCTCCCTGTGTCCGTTTTCCACTGGAGCGGATGTTTTCCATTGCATGGATGCGCAGCGGATGCCTAGCTGATATAGTGGATGCGTAACGGATGACTACGGACGTATAACGGATGTTCCCCGTATGCGTAGCGGATGTAGAACGGACATGTTGAATACTGCATTTGCTCAAAAAGTTTTGTGCAGCTCAAAACTTTTTGAGCGGATGAAATAGCAGTAGATGGATGCTGGATGGATAGAAAGTATGAAAAACGGACGCAGTGAGTACAGAACAGATGCATCGCGTTAACCAATGGATGGCAAGTGTTTCTTTCCGTTTTATATCCTCTTTCCATCCGTTGGTGCTGTGTGACATGGGCTTTAGATTGCTTTGCTGTTGTCTTCTGCTATCCACAGGCTCTAAGGGGAATCTTCCATCACTGTAGAAAAATAACCATTTGCCCCTAATGGCCAATAAATCTGACCATTGAGAGCATTTCATTCCTGTTTGGTTTTATCTTCACTGGCTTCTAGCTTGCTTCCAGTTGCATTCAAAGTCCTGATTTGATTAGAACTGCCTTTCTACTTTATGAATCTTCTCACTCAAGAATATAATTTCTCTCATATTCCTCTGGGTGATTTGTGTGATAATGAATTCAATTTTGGGGATACCTTGGCCCAAAAGAGTCATTTCATTCTACCATTTAAGAAGAGTCTATTCCAGACTGGGATATTTTTTCCTGGAAATTGTTTCAATTGGTTTGAAATTACAGTATTCCTCTTGGATTCAATTGAAGTCAAGCTAAAGAAATGGTACCATGCAGCCTACCTTCTATGTAATCATAATTAAAATGAAAACATAAAAGCATAATGTAGTCTCAGTCCATTTTTCTTTAGAAATATCCTATTTCGGTACTTTCAATATATCTCAGAAGTTTTTTAAAAGCTTTTTTTTCGAGATAGAGAATGTTTGAGAACATTCTCCAAATGAATGAGTAGCAGAAGATGAGGTAGCAGAAGAAAATACAATAAATCTATCCCAGCTGCATCAAGCTGTGCACTCACTTCTTTGACTGATCTTGGGTGGGCTATTATGAAGGAAGACATCATTCTGTAAATGTCTACAATTTACAGATCTTTAAAGTCAACCATGGTACTCTCAACTGAATCTGGAAAACAACCATTAGATAACAAGCACATTCTTTTTTCCCCACTTCAGTTTAATGTCAGATCACCACACTGTGAACCAGTGTTTGAATTATGTTGGAGTATATCTGCATATGAAGTGCATTATATTCTTTGGGTTATAAAGGGAAGTAAGAATTGTTATCCTCAGAAACAGTAAATAATAACAGAATTGGAAAGCAAAGTATGTGAACAGAGCTTACACCAGGGGTCCCCAAACTTGCCAATTTTAAGACTTGTGGACTTCAACTCCCAGAATTCTCCAGCCAGAAATTCTGGGAGTTGAAATCCCCAAGTCTTAAAGTTGTCAAGTTTGGAGGCCTTTGGTTTACACCAACACTATAGGGAAAGCATGCAGACCAAAACCTCTGGAATTCTTTACCAACAGAGGCCATACCTTTGTGTGTGAAGCCTGGGACCAGTTCTGACTCATTTGACCACATGGGAGGAGGGGACCTGGAATGGAGCCATTGCTACTATTTGAAGCTGCTTGCCCAGTTGAGTCTTGAAGCATCAGGGAAATTTTCAGGAAGTTCTCTCTCCAAGCCTGAATAATTGGATTATCTTTAAATCTCATCTTTCTTTTGCCAAAGTCTTTCCCCACATGCAACCTTGTTTCCTTCTGTTAAGTTTGCTGATGGACAGAGCCCTGAATTTCTTTACATTATTTCTTCTAATATTTCCATTGGGTTGGAAAGAATAAAAATAGGAAGACAAACTCAGAAAAATCAAGATTTGCAAAGCTATCATAAGAGAAGCTCTTCATAAGGGGGAATCTCCTTATTTTCATAGACCAGCTGGATTTCCAACTATGCTGTTCCTCTCTTATTTAGATGCACCAATGCAGTTTATTCATTCTCATTCTCCTAACTTAACTGATTATTTAATGTGTGAAGGATTTTTCAATGGTTTGTAAATGGACACATAATAGCTGGGAGAAAGCAATATGTCCAAGGCTGCAGGTCTAGAGTAGATGAAATCTAGACTTCAACTTGAATCTCACCCCCACTTTCCATATTTTTTTCAACCAGTTTTTATCTTGCCTCTTTTCCTCACCTAGTGCTGGAAAAGAGCAGCTCATATTGCCAATGGTCCAAACAATATGTATCCACAGGTTTCTATAATTAGGACAAGACATCTGAATGGCAGGAAGCTGAGAAGAATTTAGCTGCCCTAAATTCTTCTTGGATGTACAATTCAAGAATATGTGCTGTAGAGTGATAATGAGCATGATCTGGGAGCAATGAATTGTATTACTTATTAGAAATGGCAAAATAGACTGAAGAACAGTTTATTTGATTTTGCAGCTCAGATTTGACCACAATTCCATTCCAATCAGAAAGTCCTCCCCATTATTCATTAATTGAACCCTAATTTAAACAAACATGACTATATTCTCTCAATCAAAATTAGTGTATCTATTTTGTGTTACTATAATAATGTGGTCCCATAAACCACAAATTGCATTGGAAAGGAATTCTGGAAGTGATCTGTCAAAACAGTGAGAAGGCACTGGGTTGCATCATATGGTCCAAATATTTGATGGAGTCTGTTCTTTTAAGTATTCCAGAATCTGTGGTCATTATAGGGGAAAAACAGCATTAAACTATATGTCTCTCTATGGTTTATAGCCTATAATGAGTGAAGCAGGCAACACAAAACAGGTGGCAATTTTTTGGGGGGGGGGTGTTTGTTTACCAAAAATGTAATAACTGTTAAAGGGTAATGCAAATAAGAAACCAACAACAGATTGTTCCATCACTGTAATATAGAAGTGCATTTTATTTCTTTGACCATAAAGCAGAACAAGACAGCGTATGCTGTATTTTCCTCGGTTGAACTTACTGTATATAGATATATCAGAACTATACAAACTTCAACGAGAATTATGAAAAGATAAGTGGGACACAAACTGTCAACTTCCATTTGAGCATATTCGTATCAAAACATCTGACAATGTCAAACTGACATGTGGAAACATTCTGTTCAAGTGCTCTAAATTTAAATCTGAGAAAGGTACCTTTCTAAATATTTTGAAAATTGTACCCCACAACAAAAAATCGCACCCCACAACAAAAAATTGCACCCCACATAAAACCATACCTAAGTCATTTTCTTTCCTTTATCAGTTGAATATATTTTCTGCTACTAAAGCCCTTCCTTGGTAGTTAATTGTCTTCTGGCTATCTGATTACTAGGCACTAGACCAAGAAGAGACTACTGTAATTTTTAACATTTCATATTTTTGATTCCAATAATTAGAACTGAGATTTGAATTTGTATTGACATTTTCATCCTGAGATTCCAAATAATCACTCCCTGACATTCATGCAACTTGTAAATTTGGATTCCAGTATGAAAGTTATTAATCAGATAGCAAATGCCAGTTAAAGAGCCGGATTTGAGTTTCCATCCTTCACCAAGCATACACTATTTTTTATGCCTTACTTGTAATCCTGGAGTTATTACATAGCTTTTTTTCCCTACCAGGATAATTAGCTTCTCCCAATTTATTTTTATGTTGTGGATAGGATCCCAGTAGCAGGAGTTTTCCATATCAAGCTAGAACTTGAAATGGGAATGGAACTACACATGAAATCTAGAAGATCTGAACTGGTGCCTGGTAAGGATCTGGATGCAGCAAAACAAGCTCAGATTAAATCCTATCAGCATGAATTTGCTATTTGTCATCGGTAGTAACTTTGGAATTTGCCCACTCTAAAAGGACATGGTTCATAATTTGGAGGTCTTCTTGGATGCTCAAATACTATACAAATAACAGGTAGAAATCTTGTATCTGAGCTTCATCTAATATGCCAGTTTGGGCCTAGCTGGATCAGATCTAATTAGACTCCATTTGGGACTGTCCATGGAAATGAAAGCTGGAGATGGTACACAATAAGCAGACTGTTGACAGATCACTCTACTTGTGCAGAATGACTCTGGTTTTAAAATGACTGCCTTAAATATGTGCAGGCTTCCCTGCCCAATTCAAAGTCTTGATCATTACCTATACAGATTTATCAGGCAACATCTTGCCAAAACTGATTGTGCCAATCAGTGTGAAAATGTCTGGGAGGTCAATTGAGAAGACTCTTGCACTAAATGGAGAAGTACATAGGGCTGGATGAAGACATACTCATGTTTTCCCCCATAGATATGTTCAGCATTACCTCTTCTTGCATTATACAAGTAGGTAAAAATGATATTGTTCCAAATTGTCTTCAGTCCTAGATGATTTGGAATGACTCTTACCACAGAGTCTTTAAATAAAAATCATTTGTTTTACTGCTATTGAGATTCCTTCTGCACTATGTTGTTTGCCACTCAGAATTTGTTAGGACTGTGGTAAGGGGTCACAAATATTGTAACATAAATTAATTTAATGTTATTGAAATTTTATGCATATTGATCTCCTATTACAAGTGGTTTGCTCATTAAGCAGTAAATGTAAAGTGATACTGATTTGAATTTTCAATTTTCAATCATCATTTTAAAAGGGACAGCTGCTCTGTTGACTCTTTATTAGGCTAACAAAAAGTTAACACAATTTGTACAGCATCAACATTAAGAGGAAGGGAAGGTTAGAACAAGGTATACCAGGTGAAAACATGTTGGTTTTTCTTCTTCTCTCTTCATAACCAAAAGCTTCAACATTATATCATGATGCTTCACATTTCTCTGTCCTAGTTCCCTTTTGTTAGCTGCCTCTCCCTGGTTCAGAGAAATTCAGAGGGCAATTGTACAATTTCATTAAAAAAAGTATGACTTATGGAAAAATAAAATATAGACCTGTACTATTTAGTGCATACATCCATAGCTATATCTAACTACACAAGAAAAACAACAACAATCTATCTGAATAGATCAAGTCCTTGATTCATCAGTTATTGGCCAAGCTATTGACTTACTTGTACAGCATTCCATATTGACAAATTTGTAACACACATACACACACACTGGTTTGAGCATTCCTTTTGTTGCGGGAGACTTGGATTTGAATCCTAAATAGTTCCTACCTTACCAATAGAGATCCTTGGACAAAGACCCTCTAACATTTCACTTGCCTATTTCAAATATGAGAGTGACCTGAACTAGGAGTGTTATAGTCAGTTCAGACATTGCCTGGATTAACAATCTGATCAGCAACAGATATGGGTGAACCAGGACAATATGATACTATGTGGGCTACTGGAACAACCCAAACATGGATGAGACAAGAGAGCCCAGAAATGATGGTATGCTACTGCAGCAGTAGACTGTATTGGGAGGGGATATAGGAAACATATGGATGGAAAAAAGACTTGTCCAATACTTCAGCATAACGTAGAGGTAGCTGCTCTCATAACTTGAAACACAACAACTACACATTACACTCTGAACTCAAGAAGACCTGCAAAAAAACTAGATGGGCAACCAAGACCTGAAGATGGAATATCATTGCCGCCCCCTCCATTTACAGAGCACACCTAGTAATATGAGGCATAAACTGATGGATTAAGTAGCTACACTATGGTTATCCTCCAACACACACACACACACACACACACACACACACAAACAAAATGTAAATGTCTAACTACAACAGAAATTAGGCTGCAGTATGTCTTCCTGAAAGGCAAATTCTCAGAGAACACCCACACATGCACACATGCTTCAAACTGTTCCCAGCTAGTCCAAACATTTATGCCAACGTCAGAAAAATAAAGGAAAATAAAGTAAAACCAAACCAACACTTTTTCAGGGAACTGAAAAATCATAATCAAAGGTAAAACTCAATACATAAGCAAATAATCCTTGACTAGAAGATCCCTGATTAAATTATTATATTTTTAATTTTAAAAGGATCAGACAATTGATGGTGTTGCAGCTAGAGTAGTCAAGACTAGATTGGAAAGGCAAGTAGTAGGACTATTAGAACAAGGTTGCAAGAATCCAAAAGGCCAGTAGATGGCAGCCATGAACTCTCTTTATAGACTTCTCATGGTCCTCTGGATTTCTGCAGCCTAGATCAAGTAATCTGATAATTTGCAGACTTTCACAGCATAACTGAATATATTAATGTTCATATATTGATTGGAAAGTGCAACATTAAATATGTTCCATTCATTTTCAAACATGAATAACTCCTTCCCATCTACACCTGAAACATGTGAAAAATTAACACCTGAATCAAGTAATGACATATCTTAGCAAAATTGCATTAAACCAGAATAGGTAAGAAGTTTTAGTGAGATGGAAAGCAGCAACATGTAGAATGCCTCGACATAAAGGCAGAGGCCAATACTGTATTGGATGAAGCTCTTTATCAATAAATTTTGATCATGTACTATTCAGCCTTAAAGAACAGTGTGTAGATCTTGGCTCCAACTTCCTTCTATGGTTATATAATCATAAAGTGAGATAATTCTATGTATTCAGAGAGAGAATTTCAAATGTTCCTTCGAGAAAGGTGAAGATGTGACAGGAGATTTCAAATAAAATGAAATAATCATAAAAGTACCAGTATCAGCAGAGTTTCCATTCAGTTTTTTGAACAAAGCAGAATCCTGAAATATAGAAAAATAATGTTGCTTCTGCTGATACTGGTACTTTCATGATTATTTCATTTTGTTTGAAATCTCCTGTCACATCTTCACCTTTTTCTAAGGAATGTTTGAAATTCTCTCTCTGAATACATAGAATTATCTCACTTTATGATTATATAACCATAGAAGGAAGTTGGAGCCAAGATCTACANTTATATAACCATAGAAGGAAGTTGGAGCCAAGATCTACACACTGTTCTTTAAGGCTGAATAGTACATGATCAAAATTCATTGATAAAGAGCTTCACCCAGGACTGTATTGGCCTCTGCCTTTATGTCGAGGCATTCTACATGTTGCTGCTTTCCATCTCACTAAATCTTCTTACCTATTCTGGTTTAATGCAATTTTGCTAAGATATGTCATTACTTGATTCAGGTGTTAATTTTTCACGTTTCAGGTGTAGATGGGAAGGAGTTATTCATGTTTGAAAATGAATGGAATATATTTAATGTTGCACTTTCCAATCAATATATGAATGTGAATATATTCAGTTATGCTGTAAAAGTCTGATTTCTCCAAGTGATAAAACTTTCAGGTGCAAAATGGATGTAGTGGGGTGAAATATGACAAAAATAGGTACACTACTTAAAAACAACATACAGAAATTAAGTTTTTCAAAGATAAAAGCTTGGAAACCATTTGTACCCAATCATTTGCTAGGAAAATTAACATATAAAAGAAATGCAGCAAACGGTATATTCTGTCAGATATGGAAATAGGATGAACATAAAATAGAAATGGATAAATTCTTTGAGGTCCATTTTTTTTAATGTCATGGGTTGACATCTCAGTACAATGGGAAAATCTGAAATTCAAAATTGAAATTAGGCTTAATTATGCTGCTTAATTTCCACTTAATTTCCATGCATATTTGAAATTTTATGCGTGCATACATATACATATACCAGTCCAAGTTTCTGCCTTTTGGAGAAAATAGAGTTGCACATATTTCTGTGTTGCCCATTTCGACAGCTTGGCATAGATATTTAATAATTCTTGGTGGAGGAAAATATTCTCCTTTTACTTTTTTCATCTCCAGAAATCTGTACAAGGATTGCAAAACTCTGTTATATCACTATTGTTTTCCCCCTTCTCTGTAAGATCATTTTTTATTGTGCCTTCTGTCCTTTTTAATTGTCTTTTTCATTATATGTAATATGTAACTGCCAGCTGATAGTTGACCATAAACTGTATACACTCCCCCCCACACACACACCATTAGAAAATGCAAAACCCTTTATTGTAAAATAAATCACAGAAGAGTAATGATTTTATTAAGTGTGATAAAATACATTTCCATTTGCATATCATTCATGGATCTTTGGAGATATTTGAAATTGATCTCACGTATTTCAGAGTGCAAACAATATGATATAACAATTAGAAATGCCCCCTTACAAAAAAGCTCAGATACTAATTTCCCACAAGCAATTAAACTAATGTTGTTTTGACCCCAACTCAATCAGCCAACCCTTCACCGACATGAACCTTTTAGAATTATTTTCTTACCATAACCACTACCTCAACCAATTAAATATTACCATTTAAAGGAAAGAGTCTCAGTTTGGGTTAAGGCCAAAACAGAACAGAGCCCTAGACTTGGTTTGGGCAACACTCATAAAGCCAAACTACATATCTTGTGCAAAATTCTTACAGCTGCTTCTTCTAAAGAAAAAAAGGAGTGGGCAGGGAGTGCTATCCTTCCCTGTCTGCCAGTTTCCTACTGCAACTTCACTCCTACTAGGATGCCTAAAACATATGGTGTCCAAGGCATGTTGGAGCTTCACCAAATGTTGATGTATCTAGAACACCCCTCAGAGGAAAGGTGGAACCAAGAGGCTTTGAGAGAAGAAGGTTAAGCTTCTTCTCGCCTATAATTTGCATTTGTTTCAGATCTCCTGTACTAAGCAAAAGCAGTGTTATGTGTTTTATTACCTATGTCGTAATAGCTCATGTCATTTGGCCCACATAAACAAATTTTGTTAGCTATGAGGTTGAAACCAATGCTTTAACACCCCAATTTTTTCTCTCTCTCCAAGACCCAAAGGTCAGGCTTTTGGATGCTGATGCAGAAGAGAGTATTTAACTCAGCAATATATTTTTTGATAAAAACTAGTTCTGTCCAATTCATATCAATAAAATGTCTCAGAGGAGAAAATGTTACCAGTCATTTGGAAACTTCAGCAGACTGTTTAGAAATATCTTCAGCCTTGGCTATTTTAATCTACTGCCTTTGTCAGTGCTTCCATTTCTTTTCTTTCTTTTTGTTTTAAATCCATTCACAGTGTTTGGTAGTGGCAATATAAGAAAAGTCCTATTTGATTAGATCAAAGGTCCATTTAATGTAGCATTTGGCTTCATACCATAGCTGTGAATTGGCCAGCTACCGCTATTCCCCCCTCTCCCTCATTACTGCTCAGGAATGCTTTTCTGTTATTACTCCATTATTTCTGGACAGAACTAAGAGCAAAAAAAAGTCAGTTAATTTATATAAGGGCTTAGTGACCTTGTACTATTCTCTGTATCTTTCATAATCTACCATTTTGAATATTTGACTTCTTTTGGAGGATCTTGAAATCAGTGTTCCATGCACAAATGGATAATAAGGTTTTATTTTGCCAGGTTTCAAACCACAAGTATTAGAATCCTATTATTTCTCACTACATTGTAAAAAGGAGGTAGTCCTTGACCTACAACCATTTGTTCAGTGACCATTTGAAGTTACAATGGCACTGAAAAGAATGACTTATGACTGGTTTTCACACTTATGACTGTTGCAGCATCCTCATGATCACGTGATCAAAATTTGGGCACTTGGCAACTGCCATATATGTATGACAGTTGCCCTGTCCTGAGGTCATGCGATCTTCTCAGTCAACTTCCAACGAGCAAATGCAACGGGGAAAGCCAGATATGCTTAATGGTTTAACCATCAACAACCGCAATGATCCACTTAACAACTGTGGCTAAAAAGATCATAAATGGAGCAAAACTCACGTAGCAACTGCCTTGTTTAACAACAGAAATGTTGAGCTCAATTGTGATCACAAGTCAAGGACTACCTGTAGTAAATGAACTGAAGCAGCAGTTACTTTCATTGGGTCGGTTCCAGAATTAAATTGAAAAGAACTACAGGTACTGTATTTTGATGGTAAAAAAGGATAGAGATTATTTTCATAATCTCCCATTAATTTCCTCCATATACCCAGAAATTGGATTTTGAAGGTTTTGGTGGCATAATCTTCCTCATTGGATGCAGTGTTAGAATTATTGGATTTCAAAAATGGAGACCAAAGTCAGCCTTCAGTCATGGGAACTCACTGGGTGACTGAACCAATCAGCATCTATTCCATGCACATTTTCTTGTAATAAAAATTGGAGGAGGGGAATTCTATATAATATATAACACTTTGATCTTCTGGAGGAAAGGTAAGATATTCATCTAAGCCAAAAAAATTAGATAATTTAATTCTTTATTAAATATTGTTCCACTCATCTTTTATGATATTCAGCATAGTCTATCTATGACTTTATCCCATTTTATCTTCAGTATCATCTTTGTAATGTAGATTAGACTATGAAGCAGATATATGCTTCATTTTTTTTCCCTCAAGTGAGTTTTAAACTTAAAATTGGAGTTGAAATGATGTCTGGTCTATGAGTACCCTACACTCAGGATCAGGCAAACTTTTGCATATTTGTTAAACTTTATAGGAAACCAATAATTCACTTGGATGATGCTATTCTCTTAAGGCCAAGAGGAGCTTTCCCTTTGCTTTCTTAGGCAAATAGTTCTGCCAAAACATCTGCCATAAATGCAATAGATAGGCTTCTTTGCACACCGGAGCAAAAACCACATGCAAACTGCCACATCACTTCAATCTGCAATTCTGCTTTGTATGCTCAGCAGGTCTTTTAAGAATTATACACATCCTAAAATGTACCAAGATCTGCTCAGAGTCAGAATCAAGTTACTGTTGCTCATCATTTAATTGACACCATCACATCACACACACACACACACACACCACACACACACTACAAAAAGATATTCTTGAGGAGGGGGCAGGTTTCTAAGTGGGGGATGATTTGACAGTGGCACCTGATGGATGGTAGTCCAGGGTGATTTTAAATTCAGCAATTCATTCAGAAGACTTTTTAGAGTAGATGGCTGGTCAAACAAAACATTTGAAAGACACAAGTGGGAAAACCAGCATGCTGAGTTGACTTTCTAATCTTTTTCTTTGTGTCATGTCAGGAGATGAGCAGAGGAATAATAAATGGCTAGTCACATTTGTAAGCGGAACAAACTTTTTTGCAAAAAGCATTTGAGCTTTTTACCCATTGAATGATAAACAAGGTTCTTTAATATATGTTATAATGTGAGCTTCCTCTTGCGATTTCTTTTGAAAGAAATAATCATTGTACATTCTCTCCCCTAGGAGTTCTAGCACTCTCTTCTGAGCTTGCCTCTGGCTCTAGATTATAAAGCATACCCCTGCTGGGAACCTATATGAAAAGGGAGGGAGGGAGAATAATGGATTTTTTCCTAGTTAGTATTCTTATAAGCTTTTTTTAAAAAAACGATTGTGGATAAGAAAAAAGTGACTAAAAATAGAGAAAGCAGACAATTTTCCATTTCTTCCAACCTGCCACTGTGGATGATCTATGAAATTGCTCCAAATATAAACCAGTAATAAGCAAAAGGGTTGAATAATAAGGAAGCAAATACACTTATAAGTTAAAATGAAGAAATAAGATACTTCAGGTTTGATATGATTGTCTCAGTGGAGGCATATATATACACACACACATTTATAAAAGCTAACCTGTTCATTTTTTCCAAATATAATTCCACCCTCCCCACCATCCATGCCCTCTAGTGTCTCAGTGAATATCTGGAATCCCAGAAAGTCTCATTAGTCTCCAGTGTTCTGCAGATAGTATTGTTTTAATACTTTTAAAAATAATTCCCATTACAAAACTTTTTATTTGTTTCAATTGTGAGATCTCATATTAGTTCCTGGATCCTGGACCAAGCAAGCTCCTGTCATGAACTCTGAAATGAGCTGATGTGACTCCCAAATTAAACTTTGAAAGATAACCAGTTACCAGAAATGACAGTGGCTGGCTGGCTGGCAGAGAGCCTATCTCCTGTCCAATTGTCTAAATTTTGGGGAATAATAGGTAAGGATATCTGTAGGGTTGGAAAACCATGGAGGGCTACTTTATCTTTCTACATCCCGTTGCAGTGAATGGGATGAATGGAGGAGAGACCAGAAAGAGAAGGATCAGCTGGATGGCATGAAATAAGAGCAAAGAAAAATTCACACAACCTCCAAAAAGCACACACACACACACACACACATATCACAATGTATGTACAAATATCTAAAGAGGTAGCCAGGCTTCTAATTCTACTCATGGTCAATGCACCTGAGTAACAAGGCTTACCTGGTTAAAAGAGACACCTGTTAGGTGAGAGGTGAGCAGCTTACTCGTCAGCTTCTTTCCAGGTGGCTTTCGAGGTTTCCCGGGGCAAGCAAACCAAACCAGCTCTTCTTCTCTTCCTCCCCGCCCCTCAAGGATCGGATGCCCGCTTCATGCTGTGAAGATGCTTGCCTCTGTCAAATGCTGGAGGTGCCAGGCGTCCTCCGGATCCTTTCCTCTTGCATAAGTAGCTGCCCACAGCTCGGGTGCTGAAACCTCTTGATTTGCTTGGCGTGCAGGCAGGTCCCTCGCTCGCTGCGATGCTCGCCGATTTGATTCACATTCGAAACTCTTGACGACGACGCGGATGTCAGCGCAGCTTGCCGTGCATTTATTCCCTCTGCGGGGAGCTGTCCGGAACTAGGGTGCTGCAATCAAACTCCCCGTGCTGAGTGTCGGAGCACAAAAGATGTCCCCGCGGGAGCTGTCCAACAACCTGGTGCTGAATTCTAGCTCCCAGGACAAGAGGTCTTCAGTCGAGAAGGGTGCCACATACAGTGCTCATGCAGTCTCTCGAAACAGTTTTTTTCTTGCCTGGGAAACTATAGCCATAGATAACAGCGAGGGGCTCTCATCTTCCATTCTCTGTGTTGGGAGTCAGGATCAGATTAATTCTTAGAAGCAACTGGAGGAGGAGGATCGATGTGCCTGTTTGGTGATTCTGAGGATGGATCACAATATAGATATTAAACTAAAGGTTCATTGTCCAGGCTGACTCAGGGAGTAGCACATGGTTAGACGAAAGCACTTCTTCACAGACCTCAGACAGGTGGGCGTTGTTAATCTAAAGCTTTGAAGGCAAACCTTCAAAAAAAAGCATTGCTTTCACGGCCATATATTTTCGAAGGTACAGAGAAAGTAAACAGGAGAGAAATATAGAAAACATTGGAGATGACATGCAAAAAAATAAAAAATAGATCCAACCCAAATCTAGTGCCTTGTGGCAATCTTCTTATGCAGCAAATGTGAACCTAACAAATTCAGGTTCCACTCAATTATTCAGAGAGAACTTTCTTTTTTAAAATATCTTGAGCGTGTGAATATTTTTGCCACTTAATTTCCTGATCTGCTTGAGGCCATCTGCATGTATGGTATGTCTTCTTTTCTTGTTTGAGCTTCCAGATAATATGCTGAAATTTAGACTTCAGGTAAGAAATCCCCACAATCAACTTGCCTCTACTTTAGAAAAGTGATAAAGCATGGACATAAATTTTATAAAGATTAACGGCACTTTCTAGATTATGCTGAGAGACCTTGAGTTGCCCCAAATTAATGGGGGGAGGGGAGTGAAATAATTTACTTAATATAATTACATCCCAATAGGGGATAAGACTATGATTTGGAATGAATTTAATTCAGTAACTGGCAGATGGTGTGAAAAACCCAGTGATTCTGTTGACTTGTTCTTTTTCTAGGGATAGTTTTATTTTCTCCTTTTCTTTACATTAACAACCACTTTAATCAGCCACTAATTATGTACTATGGGGAAACAATTCATTCAGCAAAACATCTTTCTGTTTCATTTTTTAAAAATTGAATATCTTTAAATCAGCAACTCCCAGATGCATTAGACTAGAGTTCCCATCATTATAGCACAATATATTTTGCAACTAATGCTGCTGTTCCTACCTCAACCTCTTTCACACTGTTTTTTTCCCTCATAAGTGGAAGATGCTGCTAGCAGAGACCAGATTTAACAAGTGTTTGTCTGTAAGATTATCTGCTATCAGGAGCTGTATGAACTGAAACCTGTGAAGACTTCTGAAGAAAAATATGCCAGAAAAGTGAGGATTTTTTGAAGAAAACCACGCATGGAACTTATTCTGACTTTATTAATCTTTTGCAACTAAACCATGGCCACCCGAAATAAACTAATTATGGACTTTATTAAACAGTGCTTTCTTTTCTTTGCCCCAAATCTGTCAATAAATTTAAATGGATGACCATATAATTCCATGCCACAAAAAGGAGAAAATCCTTTATTGACCCATTTTTGCCATCCCCAGCCATAATTTGGTAAACCTTTGGAATATTTTTTGGGTATTTCTGCCTTTTTTTTTTTAACATAAAAATGTTTCAGATCACCCAAATTGATTTTATTATCTTTTTGGGTGGCACTTGGATCCTCCTTGGATTAGTTCAGTCTTTTGATAAGAAAGTGATGTGTCTCAGTGGCAGAATATTTGTTTTGTTTGTAGAAGTTTGAGTATTCTACTCAACAGTAGAGTATTTGTTTGCATGTAGAAAGTTACATTTCAGATTTCTAATGATGGTTGTAAAGGACTCCTGTCTGAATCTTTAGAGCATTGCTCACCACAAACTAGATAATTCTGATGTAGATGGTTTCTAACTGATTTCTTTTCTGAAATGGAGCAATCAGAACTTTATTCATAATATCCCCATGTGATGGTACTAATGGTGTATGCAAAGCCATTGAAATACTGCCAGATTCATTTTCCACCCTTTTCTATAAGTTACTGCAACAAATTTGCTTCCCCCACATATTTATACTGAGCTGGTTATGATGCCAGTATATTTTTGTGGAGATTCATAGACATTTTAAATGCCACCAACAGGAAATTGAAGGAAGGAGGATGGTTGTACCGGGCACTGTATATTTATACTAAACCTTAATGTCATTTGTCTTTATTTACTTGCCTTTGAGCCATTCTTTCATAACACATTGTAATTTGTCTGGATTTTGTCCTACTGAAATAAATTAGGGTATCTGCAACTCTGGATACTTTACTGCCATCCTATACTCTAATTTCACACAGAGAGAAGGATCTGATTGAATTATTTCTGGGAGATCACAGATGGCTGTGCATTCTTCTCCACTTCTGTACATTCATTATGTCTCTAAAACATTTTTAAGAAGCCTGAACAAATTGCTAAATAGTTTCCAATCAGACCTTTGCCTTTAGAAAACTTCCTTAAGAACATAACACTTTTGGCCTTGTTAATATGCAACTTCTGCAGCATCCAAAATCCTTCCACATGTGATTATAGAATGGGTCTTATTATTGGAAGAGATCTTGAATCAGGCAAAGCTATGCTCAAACATCCTGTATACTTTGTGGGAGTATCTGGATTGTTGAATGATATTTATCAGAAAGTTTTAACATTCTTAACTATGCTGGATTACAGTTGGTGAGAGCCAGAATCCTCCAAAAACTAGAAAGGTATATATTTAAGAGAGCCAGTTTGATATAGTAGTTAAAGGCAATGGGGTAAAAAATAGACTATAAATTCTATTCCTGTCTTAACCAGGAAGCCAGCTAGTTGAATTTGAACATTCATTCTTTCTCTCTCAGCCCCAGAATGAATGCAATGGCAGACCACTTCAAAGAAAATTACATAGACTTGTGCAGAAATTGCCAGGATCTATTGATATAGAATATACACTGACTATCCAGACATTGGGTAATTACCCAGACATTGGGTAATTCATCCTAGGAATTCAAGGTTACTTACTTGGGTTATCCCTTCATTTTATGCCAATATCCCTATCAAAGTAGGTTAGATTAAGAGACATTCATTGACACAAAATTACTCTTTCAACTTCCATGATTGGAGTATTAAAGGCTCAATCTCTTTAATCCTTTAACAATCTCTCCTTGGCTCATTTATCACTGCTGAGTGAAAACCTTTTACGATCACATATCACTATCTTATCCAACAGGCTTCAACTAGTCACCATCTTACACTTTTTCACAGCAATATTTCTAGGATCAAGTGCTAAATTAGTAGTAGTTTGAAATGAAAAGCATATCCAAGATGTTCACTATTCAAACATCTTCTTCTGTATTTCTTCCTGCAACCACTCATATTTAAATGAGATGGAAGTTAAGTGTGATATACTGAGCAATGCATCTGGAGATGGAAATACAAGGGATGGATAAAAGAAGAATTTTGCAGTGTGAATTGTGGCCAATTCATTGATTTGTGATCAAAGCCAGAGCTGTGAGGAGCAATATGATTCAAACTGGAATCCTACTCAACTACTTACTGGGGACAGGGCATTTGTCTTCTCTCTTTCAAGATGGCTGTGCAAAGTTCTGAAGTTGTACAGTTCTACTTTATTTTTAACACATGTAGGAAGTTCTTAATGTTATACAGTCAGAAGATTCTGATGCTATGCTTATATTCAGTTATATGATATGGGTGGTTTTTTTCATTGACACAATTAACAATATGCGGTGGAGAAAACAAATTCACAAAGAAATAAAAAGACAGAACCATTATTAACATACCACTCAGCTCTGCAATCTGTGTTAAATGTCAGTGATCATTTCCCAGCTAGAACTCTCTCTCTTGTCAGTTCACAATACTTGTCTGCATGAGTTAAAGTGTGGACATTTTTCTTGGTTTCCTGGAGTGCTGTACTGTACAAAAGTTCAGTAATTGGCAGTCAAATTATTAAGGTTCTCTTCATCCATTTCTGTACTTTTACTTCATTCAACAGGCCCATTAATATTAATAAAATAGATTGATGCCACATTAACAGAGTATTGTTATCAATTGATTATAGGGTCAGTTTCTCGGGGGATTCTGAAAACAAAATCAAGGTTAAAAAAATATCTTGAAACATTCCCAGTAATACACACACACACAAACACACACACCACATACATATATATATATTTGTTTTTTTAAGTTTTCACGGGTACTTACATGTGTGCTGTTCAACTTCCTTCGGTATTATCCCACGTCATTGTAGTTGTGCTTTTTAAAGTTGTAAGCAACGTTTCGGCAGAATCTCATCTGCCATCATCAGGCTTCTGTACTAAGTTTGTATGTGGGTCAGGGTATCACAGCCGTTAGTTTTAAATTTGAGGCTAGCCTACTTGTTGTCCTAGGATGGTTTTTTTCACATCCTGATTGGTTGGAGTCTTGGTCTGTGTTTATTGGTCTTGGAGTTTGTTTGATTGGTGTTTCTGGTTTCTTCTGTCTGTTTGTGGCTTTGATTGCTGGCAACACTGTGTTCCTATGTTGGAGCTTTTAGTGCAGCTTGGCTTCGAGTAAAAGGATGGCTATTATCTATTAGGAAGCTAGGTTCATCTGCGGTGCCTGGTTGGGGGTGTTTGAGCTGGAGGTATCAGAGGAGTCTGTTTGTGCCCAGGTGTTTGCCTGGCTTGTGGTGTGGAGATCTTTCTATTTGAGAGTGCAGGCTTCCAAATGATTGACAGTCTGGTGGAATCTTCTCTCTATTCATGCTTTCGGTCTTTTTCAATCTCTATGGCTTCTCTGATGATTCTGTGGCTGGGTTTTCTATAGTGGCTTGGGTTTTGGTGCCACCCATATCAATAACATTGAAAGTGGCTTGGGTTTTTGGTGCCTGTGGCTTTCATGGGTGTTGGACTAGTGAGGAGGGTTGTGTTCCAGCTTTTTACTCTGCATTTTTATGTTCATCCAGGCGGGTACTTATTCTTCTATTGTCTGTCCAATGTGGCCAGGCATGAAGCATAGGGAACTTTGTATATGCCTTGGTTTTTTTCCATGTCAATTTTATCTTTGGAGTTTTCTAAGGATGACTGCTAGTTTTTTGTCTGTTTTGAAGCAGTCTTGATTTGTAGTATCTTACTGAGATAACATGGATACTTTATGGAAAAGAAAAACCTAATTTCCTAACACACCTAAACAGCACACACCCCAAAATCAAGTTCACCATGAAACAGAAATAAACAACAACTACCATTCCTAGATGTACTAATCTACAAAAGAACAGATGTACACTAGGACACCCGTATACCAGAAAAAAACACACACCAACCACTACCTCAAGTGCCCAATCCCACCACCACCCAGACACAAGATAAATTCCATGGCCAAAACACTAATCACCAGAACCAAAAGCCTGGCAGACAAGACACATATAAAGACTGAACTATGCACTCTGACTAAAGTATTGACAAGCAACGGCTTCCACAAAAAACAAAATCACCGCTTGATCCACAAAAACACACTAAGACATAATGAGATGTAAGAAGATGACACAGACCTGTGCAAACAGCTGTCCTGCCGACCATAAGGGTACTACAGACAAAATCAGTAAGATACTACACAGGCATCACATCAAGATTGCCTTCAAAACAGACAAAAAATTACCAGCCATCCTTAGAAACCCAAAAAATAAAAACTGACCTGGAAAACCAAGGCATATATGCTAAGTTTCCTGTGCTTCATGCCCGGCCACATAACATTGGACAGACCAATAGAAGAATAAGTACCCGCCTGATGAACACAAAAATTCAATAAAAAAGCTGGGAACACACCTCCTCACTAGTCCAACACATGAAAGCCACAGGTCATAGCATCAACTTCAATGGCATCAAAAACCCTAGCCACTATAGAAAACCCCAGCCACAGATCATCAGAGAGAAGCCATAAGATTTGAAAAAAGACCTGAAGCATGAATAGAAGAGATGATTCCACCAGACTGTCAATCCATTTGGAAGCCTGCACTCTCAAATAGAAAGATCTCCACACACAGGCCAGGCAAAACCTGGGCACAAACAGACTCCCTCTGATGCCTCCAGCTCAAACACCCACCAGGCACCCAGATGAAACCTAGCTTCCTAATAGATAATAGCCGTCCTTTCAACACGAACGCCAAGCTGCACTGAAAGCTCCAATACAGGAACAGAGTGTTTCCAGCCAATCAAAGCCACAAAAACAGACAGAAGAAACCAGAAACACACCAATCAAACAAACTCCAAGTCCAATAAACACGACCAAGACTCCCAACCAATCAGATGTAGAAAAAAACATCCTGCCATATATAGGCTAGCCTCAAATTTAAAACCAACGGCTGTGAGACCCTGACCCACATATAAACTCAATACAGAAGCCTGATGATGGCCGATGAGATTCTTCCGAAACGTTGCTACAACTTTAAAAGCACAACTACAATGACGTGGGATAATACATTAAATCTTCTGGCACACCTTTGGTTGTCCAGCAGGGGATTTCTTAGCCCTTCTACCAAGGATTTTTCTCTTCAGCCCAGCCTTGGGAAAACTTAAAAGAAAGGTGCTTTAAATCTTTCTTGCTCAAAGCCAGAAATATACAGTTTAACTACCTTTTGTGCTGGAGTTGCTGTGGAACTGTGCAATGTTGCCCGTGGGGAAGGTTTTATTGAAAAATGCCATTATTAAATCAAAAAAGCCAACTCTTTAGAGATTAGAAAGGAGGTTATTGGAAAAAAACCCTGAAATATAGGAAAAGCTATGGAAAGCAACATTCATATGTACAAAATTCAGATAAAATCAACCAATGCAGATAGTCTAACTAAATTAGTTGAGACTTTGTGCTTGCAGAGATGTTGCTTTCAGTGCATGTTCAGAGGACATTACAAAGAAGACAGAGAGAGAAAGAGAGGGGGAGGGAGGGAGGGAGGGAGAAACAATTCGGCCTCCTATTTAGATGTTAATAAGCAGCTGATTCCTTGCTCTTTCACCCTCTTTTACTTGGAGTGCTCAGGACAGGGCCAAGAGGCTCTTCTTTAAGCCAATGGAGGAAAATTTACATTTATGATTATCTGCATTTAGCCAACACTGAGAAATTATTTCATGGATAAGTATGTTTTCCTGTACTGCTCCTGGGTGAAGTCATAAACTGCACTCCAGTTTTTTTAGTACCTGTGCCATTGTATCAATGAAATTACATAACAGAGCATATTTTTTTTGAGAAAGAAAATATTAATTCCATTAATTCAGACCCTAATCACCTCCCCAAATATGTTAGGAGTATGATGGCTTCGGGGGTTAAAGAGATTAAGCTATGACAGCCCAGGTTCGAGACCCAAGTACCACACAATGGGATGAGCTCACACTATTTGCCCCAGATCCTGCCAACCTGGCAATCTGAATCTGAAAGCATGGAAATGTGACTAGATAAATAGATATCACTTTGGTGGGGAGGTAACAGAGTTCCATTATCTTTGCGTATAGTCATGCTGGCCACATGACCAATGTCTTTTGGACAATACTGACTGGTTCCCTCGGCTAAGAAACAGAGATGAGTACTGCCCCCTGGAATCGGACATGACTGGACAGGAGAAATCTTTACCTGTATTGTTCCCTATCAAGTAGGAAGGGTTCTGTCCCAGGGTTGGGGAAGAATTATCCAATTCATACAAGATACAATGATTCCTCTTTTCACCTCTCTTTGCTTCTCCTTGTGGACAGGAGCCCAACTGTCCAACTAGTTCATGGCTAATTTCCATCTTTCTTTCCTTATACCTTTTGATCTTTGATCTCTCTGCTCAGCAACAATCCAGAGAATTTTGACAGCTACAGAGGAAATATCAGATCATACTTCTCTTATCCTTTCATTATTTTTTGTCGTTTTTATCCTAACCTCTGCAATGGAAGAGCTGCTGTGATAGAAACTCATATGAACCACCACTATAAAAAGCACACAAGCAATATATAAAATTAAATTATATTATCCTTGTTAAATTAAAAAAAAATAGACCCTTTGTGTGAGAGGCAGCATGTACTGCTACTTGTTTGAACCCATTGCAAACATTTCCTACCTCAGCATTTCCTGTAATGGATTCCTATTTCTCTATCCACCCACTCAGCTAAGCATGAAAATCCTTCTATCAAGCTTTGTTCAGAATACATTAAATGCAGACTCGCAAGTCCTGCTTGGGTGGAAATGAGCTGGTATCTCCATTTAGGAAAGGAGAGTTGAACATTAGCTTCCATAATGAAGGAATCCTTCAGCTTGAATTTTACCAATAACATCTGGCCAAAGTGTCCAATACAGTACAGAACTAAAAGATTGGAAAATGAAATTGCTCTCAGGACTATCCTCAAGGGAATCTGAGAAATATAGTTTGATACAATCCTGTGAGCAATCTTATAGAACTGAGGTGTTGCAGATGTTTTCCTCCACTAACTCTGTTGAGTAGCAATTCCTCTCCAATAGTCAGATAAATGATTGAAACTAGAAGGCTAAGCATTTAATTTTTATTTTCCCTTTAAAGTTAAATAATGTGACCTTGGATTCACCCAGTATTTCATCACTGAAATTTTGGAGAAATGTTATCCTTGTTTTGGATTTCTGCAAGAGCAGATCTGATTATATCAGACTTGACATTTGTATTTTTGCAATCAGTAGGGAAAGGTTGACTTTAGTTATACAGTACCATAATAATGATATTGAAAACTGGATAAAAATAGACAAGGATTGAATGAAAAGTAATGCCTTTTATTTATAAGTTACCAAATGATAGCAGTAGTGATGTGCTAGAAGCTCTGACAATACTTTTAGCATCTGTTCTTTCACTTCAAGTTGTGGAAAGTTACTATAAAAGATGGAAATTGCTGTAAAAAGGTTGTGTTGCTCTTTTTTTTTCAACAAATTTTATTCAGTTTTTCACATTGAAAACAAAAATCTCTTTTGAGTGGACAACATATTTCCAGGTCATCACCCTTACATACAAATATGACAGCAATTATACATTCATATATGCATACTTAGTTCTATTATTACCTTTTCCATTCCAAATTTTCAGTAAGGAGAGAAACAAACA
>BHFT01007460.1:0-16488 GCA_004320025.1 Laticauda laticaudata
CCTGTTCTTCTTTCTCCGCCTCTTCCTCCTTCCTACAGGGATAGTGATCCATGGCTCCCCCAGGGGCCTAGCTGCCTTCTTTGGTATGTTATGAGACAGTATAAAATCATCCATAATAGCCTTATCACATTTCAGACCAATTTGTAACAAGGCTTGCTGACTATAGATGCTCCTTGCTCCACAGGATTCAATCAAGGAAAGGATCCAAAACATACAGAGAATCATACACACCATACACTGAAAGAAGGAGCGGTTAGACGCAGCATCCATGTGTACAGCCATCTTGAAAACCTTAAAAAAAAAAACCATGTTAAAAAAGTTGCCAACAGAAAGGTAGGGGGGAGCAGTGGGGCAGCTTGTAAACTAAAATTGCATTCCATAAATGTTTTCAAAGATAGTAATTAGGCAACCAAAGTTTCTGCTGCATAAAATTCTAACTGAAGAGCATGTTTGATGACTCTTGGCTGTGGATGTGTCCCACTGGAGAATATGAATTATGATACATCTAGGGGTTGGGGGAAAATCAGGGTCAAGGGTAACAATGAATGATGTGTCTCAGAGTCGGCTATACCCAGGCAGTGCAGGATCTTTTAACTCCCAATAAATCCTTTGCTGCACTCCCAATAAATCCTTGAGAATCATGATCTAAATGGGGTTAAGTGCCGGAATCCTGTCAGGTGGATTATGAGAGATTATTATTGTTATTATTATTAGCATTAACATTATTAGAAGGTTTTGTATTGTTTTTATTTATGACCAAAGATCTTTCCCCAAGCAAGGATACTAATTTGAATAAAATAATAAAAGCAGCAAAAAGGTGAAAAACATAATAAATAACAAAATAAATACATCAAATAACTACTCAAATGTATCCCATATTCCCTATTATACAATTATAACTGAACTCAATTAGCAGCTACCTACTTCATCTGTGGAAAATCCTGTGGAAAATCCACTAGCAGGAAACAATATATTCAATTAATCTGGGCAACAAATTAGCAAGAGCATTATTAGCTTATACTTGGCATGGAGGATAATATAACAATCTGTACTTACTGTTTACAGTGCTTTTTTTCAGTCTTCCAATGTGAGCTTGGAGTTCTTTGGACAGCAGATGAGTATTAATTCCAATTACAGCAGCCACCTGAGATATGAAACTGAGAATGAGATAGAACTTGAAAATCAAAACATTCAAAGGTATGAAATATTTGTCTAAAGGATTCCAGATCAGGATCCAACTCAGTCATGTCATGAGTGACTCAACTATCTTTGAAAGTATCAAATCATATATTTCTCCTGCCCAAATACTTTAAGACATGTACACATACCCCCAGTACTAATATAGGGAGCTCTCAGCTACAAACAATAGTTGATGACTAAAGTATCTGGACTTCCCTTTTATCTCAGTTAAAGATCAATAGATGATTATTGTTTAGCTTAATAATCTCTGCTCATTTCTTGGTCATTTTAATGAGCAAGTGCTACATAAGTGCTCATAGTACCATGTTAACTTTCATAATGAAAACAGTCTGCTCAAGTCTTGCTCCATTTAAAATGTGAAATTGGATCACTTGGATAATGGAAAACCTCATTACCTGGTTGTGCTTTAAGAAGCTGTTGCCTTTGCTTAGACACAACTGCCATTTGCATATTAATTCAGCATACTTACAGCCATTAATAGAACTGCTGCCACTTCCTTCTTCCAGTGCATCTTTAAATAAGAGCTGAGATTGCTTGCCTTCTTCTTGCATCTCTTCTGGCTGTCTCATGAAACAAACCTGACAACAACAAACAATTAAACTCATATTTCTAAAGTATTTCATAGCATCTAATTTATGGCCTCATATGCAGAGCCATAAGATAAAAAGCTCAATAAAGAAATGCTTAGAATGTACATCATGGTTTCCAAAGTGGTCAATATCAATCCCCAGGAGTTGATGAGACCATTCAAGAAGATCAGTAAATAGCTAGTGGTCAAAATGGGGATCGGTAAATGGCTGGGGGCCTAAGGGATCAATAAAGGCTAGACGGATCACTGGCCGATGGATGCAAAACATATGCAAAAAGGACACAGCGGACAAGCAAAATTTTGGGGGTGGCTCCATCCATTGTTATCCGCTCTCAAAAGTGGCGAAAAATTTGCAAAAAAAACAAAACAGAAACAACGGGAAAGGAACGAACAGGGATAGTACGTAGGCGAAGATTAAGCGGAATGTTCGGTAGGAAGCCTCCGGATGGAAAAGCGGAAGAAGCTGTGATATATCCGCAGGGCTTCTGGGGAAAATAGCGAAGGGGAGCGTTAGCAGAAAGTACCGGATGCATAGCAAGATAACGCGGATGCATCATGGATGCCTAAAAGGTGCATAGTGATGTGTAGTGGATGTGTTAGCAGAAATGCAAAAGCGTTCATTGCGCATGCAAGGAGGATGAATTGCATCAGCTCCGTGGAATTTAAAAGGATGCAGCTCGCAAAGCAGTCACCATTTCAAAGGAAAAAGACCTGCTGCCAGAGACATCTTGAAAAGAAACACCATGGTTCGATCAGTCAGGGAAGAAGAGAAAGCCTTGTGCTACTCCTACCAGCCATGGCAAGAATGGACAAACCACCATTCCCACCCCTTGGCACATGACTCTGGAAAGCTGCTTGTGCTTTCTAGCTGGTGGCTGCTGGCTGCTTGCTGGTGCTGCTGGTGCTGCTGGTGCTTCTCCTGTTGCTGCTGCTGGGGTGTTGCTGCTGTGGTGGACCAGCCCCAAGCGTCCTCAAAGCTCTGCTTGCTGAAGGCCCTGAAGCCCGCTGCCAGAGGAGGAGAGCAGGCAAGGAGAAGCGAGAGAGAAACAGTACTCCATTTCCGGAGGACAATGAGGAGGGAGGTGCATGGAATGGCTAGGCGAGAACTAGTACCTTGTGGAGAAAAGCCACAGACTGTATGCACGACACCAAAGGAGAAAATCAGGCAGCATGGAGAGAGCAAGGGCAGAAGACCTGGCTAACTGCAGAGGTACTCCTGGGATGGTTGGGAAAGCACATTGCCACACCTGTATGCAAGCTGCACCTCAAGAAATCATGGGCAGGCTGCTGTCAAGGCAGTCACTGACCGGAATGTACGTCATGGCCAAGTGCAGCTTCCTAGGATGGTGGGCCACCACCGAGGAGCAGCCCCTCTGTCAACCCTTCCCTCAGACAGGCCAACAGACAGCCACTCCTCTTCCAGCCAGGGAGACAGCTACCATGTCCAGGGCAGGTGTCTTTGGAGGGCCCCATGACAGAGGACCCGCCCCAACAGCTGCACTCCCCATGCCAAGGACGTGGAGGAATCCCCTGTCTCAAAATGGAGAAGAAATAAGCAGAGCCAGAACCAACCCACCCCCACCCCCAGCTCCAGCCTTCCACAGAAAGCAGGCAGAGAAGGCAGACTGAGGGCCAGAGCCACACTGTCCTCTGGACACAGGGGAGACCAAATCAAACCAGCACAGATCTTCTCTTCTCAGCTGGTCCAACAGCGATATACCAGCCTCGAACCACAGGACCCTTCATCCACGTACGTGAGCCAGGACCCGTCATGGACCTGCTCGAGGCCAGTACAGTGATGAAAAAGAATCACAACACTGCTGCACCACCCTATCCACGACAGCTGAACCTGCTCCGCCGGCACTCCAGGACTGACTCCTCCACCCCGGCGTGTCACAAAGCCCTTCCACAGCTGTTCAACCAGGCCCCTCACCTACCAAGGCTATGACTACCAGGACTTCCCACGAGCAAGAAGCAAACTTTCCAGCCAGGCCCAGGTTCAGTCGGACACCCACAGAAGCCAGTCCTCACGCAGCTGCAGACCAGACAGCCCCACTACACTCATCCTTTCCTCCACCCCACAACCAAGCCCCTCCATCAGAAAAAGTCTGCTAATCAGTAGCTGTACCTGACATCCCAGGTCCTTGAGAAGACTCTCAAACCTGCAAGTACTGAGTCACCTCTCTGAAGCTTCCTGAAACACCACCATCCGCTGGTTTGTACTCTCGGGGCCAAGCACCCCCAATGGTGCCTCAGACCAGCACTCCAGCCACAGCCACCTTCCACATCCCTGGCCACCTCAACAGCTGAGACCAATGAAACATGACTAGTGCCAGAGATGAGTTGTTAAACCTGTTCACTTTATCTTTGCATTGAAAGACACTTTACTTGGGTATTTTTTCTTTTTTAATAAAGTCATTACAGTTTAAACTTAAGACAGTTATAAAATAAAGATTTTATCTTTTGCTTCACACACTTGGTTCATTTTAATTTATACTCTAAATAAGAGTGTTGGTGAAAACTTTGAAAAAAGGGTTAAGCCTTGCATGCTTGTGGGATAGGTAAGGATAGCTGTGAGATTGGTAAGGATAGTTTGTGGGGTGGGTAAGGATAGTTGTGGATAGGTAAGGATAGTGTTGGGTGGGTTAAAAATGGATATTTGGATGGATATTAAGGATAGCTGTGGGATTGATTAAACCTCCAGTGCAAGGCAATAGTGGCGACTGTATGGTCCACCTCCAGCTGCCACAATATAGGCCTTTTTATCAATAACAATTTATTCATTGAGCAACACATGTTTAAAATAAACAAAGTTCGTTTAGTTAATGCCCTATTCATTCGGTAGGGCCTATCTCAAACATACATGGCACAATCTCATAGTGTTATGAAGGAGAGCTCAAGGAGCATCCATGCAGCATCTTTCATCCTGCTCTTGCCACTCACACTGCTCCAGCTGGGGAGTTGGCACCAGGTTTCAGGAGTTGTTCTGCTTCTTTCTTCACGTGAAGCTCTGGTTGGGGCCTTATAATAATCCACAGTGTCTATCAAAGTGTTTTGTCCTGTCTCCAATTCACCAGGCTCCATGCCCCATTCCCTTGTTGGACGGTTTCCAGGAGCCTTGTTCTGCTATTCACTGGTAGGCGGAGTGCACATGAGATTGTGCCAGGATGCAGCAAAGGCTTTCCACAATGCTCTCTCACAGTCTTGGGTCCATTGCTGCATTGAGTGGTGAAAGTACTGGAAACCTGTTGTCAGATGCCAAAGATGTTCTCCACCAACCCATTCTTGCCCTGGACAGCCTCTGTAGTTCAAGATTCCTCTCAATTCAAAGGTGAGATTGGAAACTGAGGGCTTCATGAGGTAGTTCTGAGGGAAAATGCATTCATCACCCACATGAAGTTGGGGCACATCTTGTGTGTTAATTGTGTAGGAGGTCTTGGATCTTGGGAAAACCCATGATGACGTTGCATTTCAGCCCATCCAATTGAGTCACTGGCATTGTATACTGGCCTATCTGAAGCTTGGAACCCGGCCTGAAGGCATCAATGTACGTGAACCTGTAGTCAAGCATCAACCATGGCAAAGGAGGATAGGCTGAAGAAGCCCTTGTAGTTCGTGATAAAGAGGACCCTGAGTTGGCTGGAGCTTTGCACGCCACGTGCTTCCATCTATGGCTCCAACGGTAATGTGCGGGGAAGTTCCACCTCTGATACCACTGAGTTCTGCAACTTTCCTCCAAGCTTCTTTCAGTGGTGGGGCCACTGAGAGGAGCTCCTCCACGTCCGTTCTTCGTATGATGGCACCTGCACTCTTCTCTGAGCCACTTTGCTGATCAGGTGTTGTTTGTGGCCACCCTCCAGCATAACTGGCATGTTTCTGTTATTGGTTCAGCCAGGGTGGCGCAGAGTTCGAGTGCCAACTTTCAGTCCAGGGTGGAACAGAGGTGGGTGCTCGGGCTGGTCAACCTCGGGTTCAGACGCTCAACAACGTGTCATCAAACATAGCTGGTGGCATCCTCATGAAGTGCTGGAATGCGACGAGGTTCTTCATCGTCCTCGCTCCACCATCAGCTTGTTCATAGCAGTACAAACTCCACAGTCTTCATCCCGATCCATCATCGGACCAGACAGCTCTTGACGTCTTCTTCTTCTTCCTTGCGTAAGAAAAGGTGAAAACAGTCCTGAACAGGCTTGGTTGCGTGGTGTTTAATGGATGGCAGCTACCATAAGGAGTGTGATTGATAGATCCATTGGTGGAGATCAATGGTTGATGTGGAAAGAGCAAGAAGAAACAACGGTTGAAGAGGTCTGTCCCCAGCTGCTGGACGTCGATAGTGAGATTTCCAGTGATTTACCTCTCCCTTATTGATAAGGAAAGTACGTCGAGTTTTCTGCTAGTGTCCTATCCACATACTCTTAGGCCATCCTCCAGACATCCGTAAATATCTGGAGATATGGTCCCTTGGTGTGAACATTTTTCCGTTTTAATGCTTTATTATATGATAGCATCCGCTTTTGTCCTTTCTATGTCTGTGTCTACTAAACGCTGTGTGGGACGTTCCGTGTACCTTTCACTTCCTCCTTGCTTTCCGCTTTCAGCTGCAGCGGATGGGGAGTTGGGATGTCCAGAGGATTGTCAAGAGGAACAGTGGAATAACGGATGACAATGGAGATAAGAACTTTTGTTGCCATATGTGCCCGTGGATGTTACATCATACGCCGCGGAAGTTCATCTGCTCAAAACATTTTTGTGCAGTCTCAAAACTTTCTTAGCAGATAAAATAGCAGTGACGGATGTTTGATGGATAGAGCGTCATGAAACACGTATGCAGCTGAGTACACAATGGATGCATCGCTAGTTTTCAAACGGATGGCAAGCTTTTTTGTCCATTTTACATCCTCTTTGCATCCATTGGTGCAGTGGGACATGGGCTTAAATAATGCAAAGGGTCCATGAATATTTTGAGGTTTCTGTAGAGTTCCAGGCCAGTTTCTAGGCCTGAAGATAAGATGACTAGAGCTTTGAGTTTTCTCTATTATTGTTACTTATAGTACTACTAATTAATTAAGGTAATATTTATGAAATCATTTTCATAATGATTTTCACAATCTGAAATTTTATTAAGAAGTTAATAAGATGAAGTATTTGAGGATACCTGATATACATTGACTTGATTTCCCTAACAAGAACAGGAGCCCAGAAATACAAAGCCAAAATCTGAAATTTGCTGATAAAAAACGAACTGTTTAATCCAGTATCTGTTTCCATGTATTTGCTAAGTCCAGTCCAGCTTTCCTCCATAGCATATTTAGAGTGGAATATCTTCCTATCAAATTTGTTTTCCCAAAAAACACTTGAAGATTGATTTCACTGAGAAATACTGAATAGCCCAATCTACAGTTTCCGTAGCTGAAATGGGGCCTTGATTCACATCCACAAACACATATACAAGTGCAATGAAAAATCAGTAGATCAGTTTAACTGACTGGAAGTCATGCTATCAGAAAATATATTATTTTCCTATCTGTATGACTTCTGTGTAGGTCAATCTTATCAAATATGAAACACAACCAGATGTGGTAATCCTACTCTATTCTAAGGCTCCATTAACAGAATCTTGACAAGTCTAACAGTACAATTGTCCCTGTTTCATTTATAATCCAAGAAATTAGGGAGGATCATTTCTGAGATTCTAGTCCTGGCCACTATTCAGCTGTGGATTATGCTGTCTCTTATCTGACTGCTCCCTAAATAGGGCCTCTGAGCTCAGTCTCCCAAGGTTACTCCCACTTACCATCACAGTATAGTAAGGACCAAGAGAATCCAATCTTTCCTTCTATTTCTGCAACACGTGCAGAGGAGCCCCTTATTTATAGAACAAACGTTCTAATTGTTTCATCAGCCTGTCAATTTTACTATTGTTTTTTGTAGTCTGGTCACATATTTGAAAATATTTATAATTCAGTCATATCTTATTCCCTCTGACCATCAGATGCATTATTTCTGGAAAGCCAGATATCAATATTCTCCAACAAAAAATAAATTGAATAAAATCAACCCCAAGGAACATCAGGGACACAAGGCAAATCACCATACCACTGAAGAACAATAAAATAAGACTGGCCTTCTGTGTATCTCTATTTGTAGAGGTGAACTATAATGCATTGGTAAAACTGGAATAATATCAACTTATATTAAAGTGAAATGAAGCAAGAAAAAAGATTTCCCTGTCTTTAAAAAAAGGATTAATAGGAAGTTACTGAGGAATGGCAAACCATTGATTGTACAAGCCCAATCTAACAAGTTCTTACACATAAATATTCTCAACTCATTTCAAAGAATATTTCAGAATGGCTAACACAGTTCTCACATAAATTAGTAAATAATACTAGTCAATTTAAGTTTAGGAAGATGATTAAACAAATAAAAACTGAACAATGACCTATATCACATGGTTACAGATTGCTGTGTGAAAATTATTAATGTTATTAATGTACAGGACTGTTTGTAACATCCTTACTCAGAATATTAATGCATCTGCCCAAAGCTATGTGTCCAGCATTTTAACATGGTCATTTGCATAATGTTCTACAGTTTGCAATATTACATTAACCCATGTTTTCAAATTCCTCCGAAACTGCGTGGAATTGCTTTTTAGTTACTAAGGACAAAGTGATCAATTCTAGTCCCTTTTAAATTTTACAGTGTAACTATTTGTAGCATTCATCTTAAAAAAATTATATTGGAACTCATGTGCATATTTCACCACTGGACTGTGAAAATTGTCCAATCAGTTATGAGTATTAACTTACATTAATCCATTAACACACAATTGCAGGTTTGTATGCAAAACTGATTATCAACAAGCATAACTAAAAACTTATCCTGATAGCACAATGAAATGGTCCTTTAACAGCCCATTTGATGTAGTCCATGACTTTATTGAATATGTCACGAAATGCAGAAAGTGCAAGATCAAAATGGGAGTTCAGCATATTTAATATTCTCCTTAGTTACAAAAGGTCAACTGTGTCAGCCTGATTCAATTTTGTCAGTGGAGGATTTCAAGCTATAAATGCTGGAAAGTGGATAGGGAATGATTGGAAATATTTTGCATTGATATAAAATAGGCATGGTACCATGGACTTGAAGCCCATGTTTTTCATTGTCAAAGAGATTTTTCTTAACTGATCCTTATCTCTTTTTGGTTCTCACTGCTTTAGCTGAGAAGATGGGAGAAATAAAGGTTTCATTTCAAAAGGAAGAAAATTATTGGAGAAAAAGTTGCTAAAGAATAAACGGTTCTTTTTTTTTAAAGATGCTTACATTCATGGAGAGAAAGTGACATTGGCATTTCAATTTTCAAAATTAAGATTGCTACAAGATTCCTAAAGTAAAACTCCCCCACATAAACCAAAACTTATATGGAGCTAATGGAATGATATTTTAAGCTGATGTTTCCTCTTTTACCCAGACTGTTGGCCTTTAAAATTTATTATGGATATACAGTAATCCTAGACTATCTTCATTTATCCAGTGTGTGTGTGTGTGTGTGTGTGTGCGTGAGAGAGAGAGAGAGAGAGAGAGAGAGAGAGAGAGAGAGAGAGAGAGAGAGAGNGTGTGTGTGTGTGTGCGTGAGAGAGAGAGAGAGAGAGAGAGAGAGAGAGAGAAAGAGAGAGAGAGAGAGTTATTTTAGGATCATTTATCTCTGTTTTGGGTGTCTATATATATTTGTAACTTGCAGAACCATCAGAACAATCTAAAATGTTGATACTGTCACAGATTCAGGCACTGTGTGTGTATGTATGTCTATGTGTATGAACCATAATTTCAATTTAATGTAGATATGAATAATATTACTAATGAAAGTATTCCCTGTTGTAATTCAATGCTTATTAGTTAAGCCATTTCCTTAGTAACTGAGAATTGTGAATTAAAGCTTGGTAAAGGCCCTGTCACACTGGCCGACGGATGCAAAACGTTTGTAAAAAGAACACAGCGGATGAGAAAAATGTTCCATCCATTGGTTAACCGCGCTCTCAAAGGTGCCCCGAATTTGCATAACCAGAGCGGACAACACGGAAAGGAACAGACGGGGGAGGACGTAGGTTGGATGGAAAGCGGATGCTCCATGGAAGCCTAGCGGATGGAAGCGGATGAGAGCGGATGGCACATCCGCAAGGCTTCCGGGCGACCGCAGCAAAGCGGATGCGGAACGGATACAACGAATCCGAGGAACGAATGCACAGCGGATGCCGAGCGGATGAAAGCGGGTTCAGAGCGGAAGCCTAGCGGAAGCCTAGCGGATGCCTAGCGGATGCCTAGTGTTCAATGCGCATGCGGGAGGATGCATTGCGTCAACCCGGTGGATATAAAGGGAAGCAGCTCCCAAGCAGGTCAACATTCAGAGGAAAGACCTGCTTCCAGACAAAGCTCTCAAGCCTGCCTGCCTGCCTGCCTACCAGCCTGCCTGCCAGCCAGCAACCCCACAACCATGGGAAGAAAGATAAAGCCCTCAGCCATCTGCTGCCAGCCTGGCAAGAGGGACAGGGCCACTCTCCCACCCCCTGGCCCTCACTCTGCTTCTGCTGGGGCTTCTGCAGTACGGGCTTGCTCTCTCGGCTGGGGCTTCTGCTGCTTCTGCTTCTGCTTTGCTTCTGCTTCTGAGGAGCTGATGATGCTGCTTTCTGGCAGTGTGCTTCTGCTGGTGCTTACTCTGCTGATGCTGCTTCTTGGCAGTGGTGCTTCTGCTGGTGCTCACTCTGCTGAAGCTGCTCTGGTGGTGCTTCTGCTGGTGCTTATTCTGCTGGCCTGCTCCTCATCCTGCTGGTCCTGCTGGTGCTCATGTCTGCTGGTGCTCCTGGTCCTGCTGGTGCTCCTGGTCCTCCTGGTCTGAAGGTGCTGCTGGTGCTTCTGGTGCTTACTCTGCTGTGCTGTGAGAATCCTGGTCCTGCTGATCCTGTCTGGTCCTGCTGGTGCTGCTGCTGGTCCTGCTGGTCCTGCTTTTGCTGCTGCTGCTGGTGGTGTGGAGGAGCAGCCCCTACAACCTGGAAGCCCCTCTGATGAGGGCCATGTGGTCCTGCCAAAGGGAGGAAGAGGCATACGCGAGAACGGGAGAGGAGGAATACAACATCGAAGAGGAACATGAGGATGAGGTGCTGGAGTGGCTGAGAGAGAATGAGTATCTCTGGCGGAAGGGACACAGGCTGACCCATTGCCTGAAGCATATCCATGTACGTGAACCTGTAGTCAGCATCAACCATGGCAAAGGATGATACTGAAGAAGCCTTTGTAGTTGAAATAAGTGGACCCTGACTTGGCTGGATCTTTGCAGGCCACGTGCTTTCCATCTATGGCTCCAACAGTGTGGTGGAGGTTCCATTCTGATACCACTGCTCTGCAACTTTCTTCCAGCCTCTTTCAGTGGAGGGGCACTGGAGGAGCTCCTCCAGGTATTCTTCGATGATGGCCGCCACCACTTCTTGACCACAATGCTGATGGTGTTTGGTGGCACCCTCCAGCCATACTGCAGGCTCTGTAGGTGGTCCCTGAGGCCAGATGGTGCAGAGTCAGTGCCACCTTGAGCCCAGGGTCAGGCTGGCCGGAATTTGGTGGTCTGCTTGTCAACCTGGGTCTCAGCTGCCCACATTTCGTCAAACATGGCTGGAGGCATCCTCATGAGGTTCTGGAATGCACGAGGGTCTTCATTCCTCAGCTCCACCATCAGCCTGTTGTACAGTCTGTACTCTGCTCTTCTCCCGATCCATCTTCCGACCCAGATGCTTCTTGGCCGCCTCCTTTTCTTCCTGTAGAACAGCTGAAAGAGCCTGTAGATGGCTTTGCACTGTTGCAGAATGATGGTGGCTACCAAAAGGACTGTGTTACGATCCATGGTGGACATGACTGGATGCTGTGGAAGAGCAGAGCCAGATGAAGGCTGCAGAGGTCTGCACAGCAGGGCTGCTGGACTGAAAGTGAGATCCAGGTGAGTTGCTCCCCCTTTTTATAGGCAATATAGGTTTTCCACTATGTGTCCCTTTGCATCCTCTAGGCATCCTCTAGACATCCTTAATATCCAATAAGGTCCCTCTCTGCGAATGTTTTTTTCTGTTTAAATGCTTTCTTTGCATGCTGCATCCGCTTTCATCCTTCTCCGTCTGTGCTACTAACGCTGTGCATCCGTTCCGCATCCGTTCCACTTCCTCCCTGCATCCCGTTTACCGCTGGAGCAGATTCAAGTTGCGCGATGTGCAGCGGATGCCTAGCAGATATAGCGGATGCATAACGGATGACAACGGATGCAGAACAGATGTCCCCGTGTGCCTAGTGGATGCAGAATGGACGCGTTTGATACATTTTCCGCTCAAAAGTTTTGAGCAGCTCAAAACCTTTTGAGCGAATGAAATGTCAATAGACGAATGCTGGATGGATAGAGAGGAAGCAAAATGGAGGCAGTGGGTACAGAACGGAAGCATCGCGTTAAACCCAATAGGATGGTAAGTGTTTTTCTCCATTTTACATCCTCTTTCCATCCGTTGCTGCAGTGTGACAGGGGCTTAGCACAAATTAACCAATAGTACATGTAAATTATTAAACTTAGTAGTTTATAGTACATTTCCTGTTGTTATTATAGCCAACTGGTCTTTATACTTCGTATAATGAGATTTGTGATAGTCAGACCCAAGATGACACTGCGAAATCCAACTTAGTCTTAACAGAGTTAAAGGGACCTTGGAGGTATACTGGTCCAATCAGCTGCTCAAGCAGGACATACAATTTTAGACAAATAGTTTTCCAATTTCTTTTTTAAAATCTCCTTCCAATCTCTTCAAAAATCTCTTCTTTATTGCTTACGCCTATTAGGCAAAATCTTGCCTGTCTAAAGCTGTGATATTTTAATTTAATAAATATACCTTGGACAATTCTAAGGTGAGGCTACCTTTTCTTCCCTCCACCATCTAAGTCAGGATTGTGCAGGCTTTTGTTTTGGACTTTTGTCTGGAATGTGCTGCCTGCTTCTAGAAAGCCATGGTGCTATTGCTGGAACTTCTACTCCACTCATCTCCAGGTACATATTTCATGAAGTGATATGTGAAACAGCCCATGCAAATTGAATGTTATTGTTTGATCTGATTACCTCTCTCTCTCTCTCTTTGTCTCTCTTTGTCTCTCTTTCTCTGTATATGTATATGATATATATGTGTATGTATGTGTGTGTATAAGTTGGAATAATAAATAAGTACATTCTAAAAACAAAACTGTACATTATTCATTATTTAAATAAGTCTGGAACTAAACTGTGGGATGGATGGGTGGAAGGATGGGGTGCAATTAAAGTTCAAATAGTAGCACTGAAGTAATAGAATGGTGTCAGGGAGGCTAATATTAAGAATGAACTGGGGTTGGTAAGAAACAGAAAAAGCAATAATGGCTTTGGAGCTTGTTCAAATGAAGTAAGAATTGAGGAGGCTTTCAGTTTTTCATGTAAAGTATAGTTGGAAAGAGGGAGAAGATAGCACTATCAAATACTTTCTTTTCATTTCTTTTTACAACAGTCTTTCCTAGATTGGTTGAGAAAAAGTTATGTGCAGTTCAGGATAGATAATGATATAGTAAAAACCCATCTTGGTACCTTCAATCATTTCAAGGCACCAGGGCCAAGGAAATATATCCCAGAATTTTGAAGATGCTGAAGAAAGTGATCTCAGAATTACTGACTAATTTTTGCAAAATCCCAGAGGACTGGTAAGGTGCCAGAATATTACAAAATAGTAAATATGGTATTCTCAAAGGAGAGGAAGGAGGACCCAGAAAATGATAATTGAGATAGTTTAATATATGTTCTGGGTGAGATACTACAAGACATTGCCAAACAGCATGTACGAGTACTTGAAAAGAATGCTACTATTACCAGAAATCAGGTTGGATTTGTCAAGAATAAGTCAGAACAGATTGTCTTTATCTCTTTTCTTTACATAACAATAAGTGTGATCAACCAAGGGAACACTATGAAAGTTGTATATATTGATCTAATAAAGTTTTAACAAAGTTTTTTTGTAATATCCTTGAAGACAAATTAGACAAACTTTATACCTCCCATTAATTTGTATCCAAATAATATTTTTAATGGTTCTACAGCAATACAAAGTGTTAAGTCCTTGTCATCAAGTTTGAATTTGGTTGAAATTCAACCAAAACTTGATATAAGACAACTCAAATGAATTGTTAGCAGAACATCAGAACTGAAGCCTTTTTCAGACACTGATTGCTTCTGATAGCTGAACTCAATTTTTTAATCTTAGATTTTAATCTTCTGAGTGCCTAATCCATTACTACCACAAATAATAGATAACTGCAGTATAGAAAAGTAAAGTAAGAAAAACAAATGTTTATGCTTCTTTGAGTTTATAGCCATAATTTTAAAATACTCACTTCAGCTTCTGGAAAAAAAGATACCACTCTTTCTGATAACAGATTAAAAGAATGCTATAGAGTTATTAGGACTCTTTATGAGGTCCTAACTACTCAATGAATTCCAAAATAAAAAATTGAAATATAGAGCAATGAAAGAAATAAAAAGAAACACAGAGCAAATTTTGGAGTAACAAGTGTAGGTAGGAATTATGGTAGGAGCAGTTTTTAAAAGAACAAATAGAAAAAGCTTCAAGCAAATCCAGAACACGGGTAAAAATCCATGGACTTTCAGATGCAATGAAGTATAACTATCTAGAAAAATCAACCTGTTTTTGTTGGAGGGTCTTGCTAACAATTTCATTTTACCTAAACTCTGGATTTTCATGATGCATAACTGTACATTCATGTACACTAGACCAGGGGTCTCCAACCTTTTGGACCTCAGGGTCCACCAAACTCATAATTTTAGATCCCAGGGACCACTAATCAGTTCTGTGGCCATGGCCTAATTTGTGGGTGTGGGTTAGTGGTCATGTGACTGGCTGGGCATGGCTTGTATGTAAATATTATAAATATTTACATAAATATTGTTTTTTTTATAAAAAAAGAGCAACGTTTACCCAAAATCAGGCAAAGCAGGCAGATTGAGTTGCTTACAGAATCATTCAATGGTCTATCTATCTGCCATCGGCTAGCTCAGTCTGTCAAATTTGCTTGCAGTGAGTCTGCACAACATTTGCTTGAAAGCAAACCTTCAGTCCTAAGGGAGGTTTGGCTGTGCTGAGCCGAAGATCTAAAGACGAGCTAGAAAACAAGAAATCCAACCATTTCCTGCTTCCTAGCTAATCTAAATCTCCTGGCACAGAAAACAGATGGTCAGAAAAAGGAAAAATACCAATTTTAGAAGGCAAGTTTATGGGGTAAGGAGTGGATGGGGAGGGTTACCGTGGGCCATATGCAGGCCATAACAGTCTTATGTTTGTGCACAGCCTGGATTAATTGCTTTGTGGGGGTGCTCTGGGGGTGAGATTTCTCTGCGGCCCACCAAAATTTTCTCATGGCCCACCAGTGGGCTGCAGCTGCTTTGAAACTAAAGCATACACCTACAACATTAAGTAGGTGTTGAATGATGTCATAATATGTGGACTCCCTAAAAAAAAGGGGGGGGAGATAAATTTGATCTCTATCCTTTTGACAGAATCAGGTTCTATAAAGAACTTCTATTTTGAATTCATGGAATGAAGAACAGCAGATTAAATATTATAGCAGCTTTACTTATCTTTTGATGGTTATGTAGATGAGGATGTTTTCTTTTTTCTTCACCATGACTTTAGGCTGGCTAATTTAAGTTAATCTCATAGTTGTTCAACTATAAAGATTCCTTGAAAGTCAGGAAGACATTTACCATGTGGTTTCTATATCCAGTGGCCCTGTATATTTTCAGTAAGACAACACTTATTAATTTGGGCATAATAGAAGTACAAGTCATGAACCTAAAGACATACAGTAATTTGCATATTACCAATTGCAGTCTTCCAGAACAACAAATATATTAGGCAACATGTCAATAAAATAATATGTGCAAAGCTAATGAGATTACTGACTTTTTGCAGTGATATCCTGCTGCCAGTTTATATTCAATTTATGGCTGATAAAGATTCCAAAATTCTTTTCGCAGAAATTATAACCAAGAAAGAACAGGTTTATACCTGTTCATTGTCATTACTTTGTATTGTTTATTTTGAACCTCTTTGTTACTTCCAAACAAACTTTAATATTCTATCAAGGTAGCTACCTTTCTAATTCTGGGTATGTTGTCAATTATGTTTTGTAAATTGTACTTTTCTCTCAATTTATCTGGGATAGCTATTAGCTGTCAAGTTTTAATTCAGTGGCTCGTCATTGCATTTTCTAGCAATTATTTCTTTGTGATCACAGCAGTATGAACTTCCAAATCTTTGGATGATTTTGGATGAAACATCAAGTAAGGAAATTAATACTCTGAGAAGAATTCAGAATATTAACCCTATTTTGCAATTTACAGCTTTAGGATTTATTGCAAATTTATGACATTCTAATATCAATATTAAGGCCCGGTCCCACTGCACTTATGGATGCAAAGAGGATATAAAACGTAAAAAAAAGCTTGCCATCCGTTGGAAAACGCTATGCATCCATTGTGTACTCACTGTGTACGTGTTTCATATACTCTATCCATCGAGCATCCGTCCACTGAGATTTCATCCACGCAAGAAGTTTTGAGCTGCACAAAACTTTGTGAATGG
>BHFT01007462.1:0-23841 GCA_004320025.1 Laticauda laticaudata
TGATTACGTAACACATGTTGGACTGAACTAAGGGGGGAGGGGTGTTCTGTATGGAACTTGGTAGGTTCCAAGTTCCTTTTTCTGATTGGCCGAAAAGGCCACTCATGGATTGGTTATTTAAGAACCAATCCGGGAACTGTCAAAAGAGTGTCATTGGCCACAAGCCGTAGGCAAGCTGCTATAAAAAGGCTGCCGCGGCTTGGGCTACTGTTCCGTATATGTTTAGCTTGCGAGTTTAATAAATAGTTGTTGTTTGGAACCCGGTCTCAGGCGCTTCTTTCCAGATGGAACATTGAGAACTCAAGGAATGGTGCAAGACTCTCCTAATATAATGTACTGAAATGTTCAGGTCATTCACATATCTTGTTCCAGAAACCTTAGTCTTGTCACCTGTATCTCCCAGTGAGAGACTAAAAGTGTAGTTAAACTAAGAAATTAGCTTAAGGTCAGTGAATTTATGACACCTGCAAACTTGGAGCTTTAAATGTTAAAAGCATGAACTACGATTACTGGCACGCTTGGCCTAACACTACCTTAAATTATGCTGTCATTTCTGTTTGTAATAGCTCCTCTAGAATATCAAGGCTTGTCTTTGTCTCTCTGAAGGAATAAGAAGCTCACTCACTCTGCTCATTTGTTTGTAGAGATAAAAGCTTAGTCAAGGAAAAGTTGTTATTTGAAGATCACATGGAGCTTCTGCTGCTATGGCTGGACCTTTGTTACAGGTATGTCCTCAGGTGTGGTTACAAAAATCAAGACAGCAGCTGTGACAAGGTAATCAAAGCTCTGCGTGTTCTTTTATTTGTTTTACAAAAATTCCACAAACCTGCATTTGTGTGATACAGATGCAGGAGTAAGATTGTGGGCTGGCCCAGCAATTGGTCCCTGTGAATTATTTTTCTCTTCACAAACTCCCAAACATTTATACTCTCCAGGCAATGTGCATTTTCTCCAAGTTATTCTACCTTTTGAGGATATCGCTAAAATATAGTTCTGACTATATATTTGTGCAGTTGGGAATACTTTGAAAACATTCTATATGATTCTTAAGATCAGGAGTTATGAACATTTATAAAGATGTAGCTGAAAGTGAAAGAAAAAATAAATGGGAATTTAAGGAAAAATTTTAAGAGACAAAAAAGGTCAGTCTTTTATATAAACTAAATACATCTTTGCACTCTCAAGTATATACAAAGTAAACACAAATTTCTAATGTATTGATCAATCTTCTAGTATTTTCTGCATACAGTCAGAGAAAATTAGATAATTTGCCAGTTAACACAACCCAAGAAGAAAAACCCTAAAGACATTTCTGCACAGAAGTTATGAAATAGTGCCTCGTGTAAGATCAAGTATATGTTATTTTCAGAGGAAACATTCAAATTACCAGCCAGATTTTATTTCTGGATAAATGGATGGATGAATAAGGAGAGCTTCTAGTGTGCTAGCTAAATTCCTAACTATTCCCAATGTAGCTTTTGGAGGATAGGAATTTCAGAGCACATTGCTGCATTTTCTAGCTGGGAATCTATGACTTCAAATAAAAGAAATGTTTGTACAGTGATAAATGACTTTCTAGGCTCAGTTATTACAGAAGCTTTGTGAAGCATGGCAAAAAACCCTCCTTTTCTAGTGCTATATTATAGGGGCTGCCTAATACAATCAACTTCAGTAATCATGATCAAAGTCTGGATATGATTTGTGGCCATTAGTGTGACACAATTCAGAGAACTGTATGTATCCAAATGATCAGATGGAAGAAGATAGTACTCTAACAGGTGCATATCAGCCACCTGCAAATACCAAATAGAGGTAAGTCTACCTATGTTGGAATAAACACTAGAATTCAAACACTTGTTTGGACAAATCTTTTTAAAATAAACTTTTATTCTATCAAACTAAGATGTTTGCCACTTTCTTTCTCCAGATTTTTAAAAATATCATTTTCCAGCCTATAGCCAGGGAGTACCTAATTATTCTTTATCCCGTTGGTAACTAAGAGAATAATAGAGTTGGAAGGGACCTTGGAGGTCTTTTAGTCCAGCCCCCTCTTCAAGCAGGAAACCTTATACTATTTCAGACAAGTGGTTGTTCAGTCTCTTAAAAACCTGCAGTATTGGAGCACTCACAACTTTTGGAGACAAGTTGTTCCACTGATTAATTGTTCTAACTGTTTCTCCTTAGTCCTAAGACCAATGTTACTTCGCTTTCTTGGGGCTAGCCGAAGCTGGCTAGATGCTTCCTACAAAAGGAGAAAAAACTGACTGTGGAAAGTGATAGCTCTTAGAAAATTGTATTATTAGCAAAATTCTGCAAAACAGACTGGTTGTTGATAAATCTTTTCCCCTGCTCCTTTTAATGAATAAATTCAGATATTGAAAAACTGCATATGAGGAAGTTACTGCCATGAGGGAGCCATAGGTTTATCCTAGTGTTGGATAATAACTCTTGTGGTCATCTCCTGTGCGTAAAATGTTCACAAATCCTAGTGTCTCAGTTGATTCCAAATACTAGAAATTGATCCAGGAAAGATATATATCGGTGATGCACAACTATTGATCTAAAGTTATTTTAACAATCTTGGACTTTTCAGCCCTAATATGTCAATACAGCATGCCAAGTCCTCACCTTGTGAATAAATGTTTCAGCTCCTAAACTAGATTTCAAATACGCATGATTGCAACCAACCCTTAAAGAATGATCTGTGAGAGTTCAATATACATAACTCTTGTTGCTTTATTTTCTTTATTTTAAGTTCAACTACATTTGCAATTTTTAAAGTGATATTCTACTGATTTACAAAAATAGGGCATTCTATACCATTATTTTAAAGGTTAAATACAACCTATCCATTTCACCATTTTTAAAAGCATTCTTATAACAGTGAATTAATTGCTAAAAACCCCAAGCTCATTAGTCTAAAACATCTTAAAAATATGAAACCAGCATGCCAAAATAGCAATAGCTTATAGTCAAAATGTCCAGATAATAAATGCTTTGTTTAATGCCAGTATACATTCTGCACTAATTTTGAAACCCAGTTTTAATGTCTAAACAAACTTTTAATCACCGTTAATCAGAACTGAGTTGATCCAAGATAGTAGTATAAAGGTTTCTGATTGCTGACACCCAGAAAACCCCCTGAACTGATAATCTGAAATTATTTCAAGCTTTTTGTGAGTTATCAGCCTTAGAACTCACAGATTAAGCTTTGCAATCTATTAGCCAAACCCTGTGCATCCTTCCAACTTTTTTGTTCTTCAGGTAAAATAATGCTGCCCTCATCTATAACTCCTGTAATATTGTACCTGCCATGTACCACAAGGCCAGGCATTAAAAAGCTATGCTTCCAAGGATTCAGACAACAGGGCTATGTATTTATTAATCTTTATTGTGGAATGACAGCCATCTCAATGAATATTGAGGCATGAGAGAGAAGAAAGCTGACTCAGAATTGATATCCTACTTCAAATCCAACACTATATTTTCCCACATTTGCCCTTCTAATTAATCTTTACCTTTTCTTTTCTTATATTTACTCATTAGTAGCCATTGTGTGTTTATATTCTCTGTATTCCTGCTCTGAGAATTACTTTTCCTTAATGAAATCCTAGCAATACTAATTCTGCTGGCTTCAGAAATTACAAGTAATTAGCTTAAAAGTGTGCACAAAGGACACTTGTATTTGTTTTCTACTATTTTGTTGAAAGATCAACCACTTCACAAGAATATTTAAAGGTAGAATTACATCCATACTGTTCTGTATGTAAATAGCTGGCTCCAAATAATACATTCTGATTGGTTGTTTAAAACTAAAAGGGATTGGTTCAAAAGGAACCATCGAAGTCCTGGGAGAGCGGCAGGACCAAACAATTCATTGGCTACAGCCGGCAGGCTAAAAAAGTATAAAAGACTGGCGCGGCTTGAGCCAACGTCCTTTTTTCAACTATACCTGCTATGAAATAATAGACTTTGCTGTTGGAACCTGGTCTACCTCGTGTTTTCCGGACAAAACACTGGCGACAAAGGTGAGATTGTCCTCAACACGAGAACCGAGCACGCGGTGAGAGAAAGTTCCCAGACGACAAACAGAATGGCTGGGAACAACGCACCGCCCGCACCTTTTAATCCAACGAAGAGGATTGGGATTCCTGTGCAGACTGTTTCCAGATGTACTCTGGAAAGCAATGAGATGGAGACATCTCAGAAACAGCAAGGAGCTCGTTTTCTTAATGCATGCGGACTCGAGTTTCAAATGGCTAAAGCCGATGCGAAGCCCGAGACGTTAACAATACATGGTCCGAACTTCAGAAACTGCTGAATAGCTCACTACGCACCGATGGTGTCCAACCTCATAAAATGGCACGAAATTTCTACCGTGGAGAACCAGAGAGAAGGTGAGAACCGTAGTGATTTCGTAGCCGTCTCCGACAAATAGGGGGAGAGTGCGAATTCCTAAACTTGATGAGGCATGAGAGACCGACGTGGTGTGGACTAATGATTCAACAGCACAAAGCAAGCTACTGAACAAGCCTAAAATAACTTAGCTGAGGCGCCATCGCGGAAGCAACAGCCGCAGAAGCCGCAAAAAAATATCGGCGTTACAATATGAAGCAGATGAACACACAGAGATGAAACAAACTGGCCACAAGAAGAAACAATCTCCCGTTACCACCCCACCACGAAGACTATGGCGAAACGTCCAAATCAGATCGAACAAGACGACAAGGTCCACCGATGTACGCCAGCAAAAAGAGCGCGGAAAGAGATTTGGCGGAATGCGCAGGCTGCGAGGAAGTCACCCAAGAGCTGAATGCAGGTTTCTCGATGCCATCTGCAGATTGCAAGAAACGAGGCATATCGAGAAAGTCTGCAGGAACAAAAAACTACAGCCCAACGAGACGCAACAATTTCCCCCACATGGACCGAGCCCAAGGCGCAATGGAAGAAAGTGCAGCGGAACAAGCAAACCGCAACAGAGAGAATACACATCAACTGTTACAAGGAAGCGCTAAGACGGAAAGCGGAAAGAAAGTTAACCATAACCGTAAGAATTGAAGGAAAGCCCTGCGAAATGGAAGTGGACTCGGGATCTTTCCTGTCCATGGTCTCTTGGAACACCATAAAGCAACTAGTCCCTGACATCCGACAACAGAACTCAAAAGCAGCGGCTAACATTCAAGGACTACCAGGGAAACCGAATCGGTAGTTGGCATGGCCAATTCAAAAGTCTCGTAACAAACATAATGTCGAGGTACTTCCGCTGACTCATAGTCGATGAGATAGACCGAGCCTCCTGGGCATCGAATGGTTCGTGCTTTGGGCATCGGGATGACCGGGATAGACAGAGTGAGCACAACCGACTGGGAGGAAGACCTAATCGGAATGTCCAAAGACGTGTTCACGGTCCTTGGCAAAGTATCGCGGAATTCTATTTCCTTCAGTCCTAGACCCCAGGTGCCCAAAAAGACTAAAGCCAGGCGAGTCCCATTTGCTTTAAAAGCAAAGATTGAGGAACAGCTAAATAAACTAGTAGCTCAGGGGGTGCTAGAGTCCTGTGGACCATGCCAAATGGGAAACGGCGCGTATAGTCACACCTATTAAGCCTGATGGGTCAATCGATCTGTGGTGACTAACAAGGCTACCCTGAACCACGCACTACAACAGAGCGCATACCCAGTGCCAGTAGTCCAGCACTTGCTACATTCCTGGGGGGTGAAAATTTTTTGCCAAAATCAACCTGGCACACAGCGTATCAACAACTTCCAGTAGACCCGAAACAGCAGAGGCACAGACCATAGTTACAACTCCAAGGGCATTCAGATGTAAGAGACTCCAATTTGGAGTCGAATGTGGCACAGGCTTTTTCAAAGCTAATGAGAAGCCTCCTAAACGGCATACAAGGAGTCGTACCGTCATTTGACGACGTCCTAATCTCAGACAAAAAACGAAAAATCAACTAAAACATAGACTTAAAAATGTACAACTAAATTCAGGGAAGCTGGATTAAAAGTAAAAAAAGAGAAAAGTGCTGCCTGGCTAAAAAGAGCGTTGAATTCTGGGCTAATAATAGATGGAGAGGGTATACACCGCCACCGAAAAGAAAACTAAAGCCATAAAAACGCACCAGAACCAAAAGAAAAAGCGTGGTTACAAGCATTCCGGGTCTGATAAATTTGTATAAGTTTTCCTACCAAATAAGGCTACAATAGCAGAACCGCTACAAGCCGTTACTGGACCAAGAAAGCAATTTGGACTTGGGAATACAAAGAAAAAAACGCTTTCAACAAATAAAAAACTTGCAACTCGAACACCATTCTCATTCAATTTTAGGCGACACCACCACTTGAGATTAGTGACCTGTGGCGCTTCACCGTTTGGAGTCGAGCCATCCTGAGCCACCAACTCCCGGTGGACGAGAGGCGTCCATCGCTTACTATTCAAAAACTCTGTCAAATAGCCGAGCGAACTGACAGCACTTGAAAGAAACCCTTACAATTGTCGGTGCGGGTAAAGCGTTTTCACGAATACCTGTATGGGCTGGCTTTTCAAATTGTCACAGACACAAACGCTACTTGAATTTTGGCGGGAAACACAGCCACACCAAATATCCTGTCTCCAAGAATGACTAGGTGGTCGGAGTTCCTAGCAGCCTATTCATACACCCTAATACAACCCGCCAGGAACAAATTTCCCATGCGGCGCTTTGAGCAGAGCACCATTGCCAGCAACGGGAAGAAGACCCTGCACCAAACGATGACTGCCCTACAGATAGACGACTGCCCGATCTACCCATTCCGCGCGAATGATGTCGCCAGAGCCACTGCAAAAGACCCACTGACTGCCCGCGTACTTAACTGGGTAGGTAGAGGCTGGCCGGAAAACAAAAAAACCGAGACTTTAACCTTTCCGGACCAGACAAAACGCGAACTCTCGATAGAAAGGGGTGTCTTACTTGTGGGTGTGAGCGGGTAATTATTCCCAACAAATTGCAACCCAGGGTACTTGGTATGCTGCATGGATGGACACCGGAATTGTTAAAATGAAAAGCCTTGCGAGGATGTTATGTCTGGTGGCGGGCATTGATAAGGACACTTGAATATTTGGGGTAAACTCGTGCCAACAAATGCAGGAGTCAGACCATCTCCTCCAAAGCACCTAAGGGACTGGGAAGTTCAAGGGCCCCTGGTCATGGATCCATATCGATTTCGCGGGCCTACCAAGGGCCAAACATTTCTGATTGGTCGTGGACGCATACTCCAATTGGCTAGAGTGTAAATCATGCCTCAACGACAACAGAAATGTGGTAATATAAGGGAATTAGACAAACTTTTTGCAAACCTATGGCCTGCTGGACGTACTAGTATCCGATAATGGACCACAAACTAACCAGCTTCAATTCGAACAATACCTAGCCTCCCTAGGTATATAGACATGCCCTCACAGCGCCGGCCCATCCGGCTGCAACGGTAGGGCTGAAAATGTCAGGTTTACTAAGGAGGTTGGAAAAGATGGACACTGGGACGTCCAAAGCAAATAAACCGGCTACTCACCCTCCAACATTATAACACCAAGTACCACAACCAACAAAACCCCATCTGAACTACTGATGGGGAGAAAATAGATTGCACCTTAGACCGGCCTACTCCAAACTTCACACCTGAAAACCCCCCTGACTCTCTACACGATTCAGGAGTTTCACAATTGGCAATTTGGTTTAGCAAAAAATTTTTACTGGGGACCCATTAGGTTACCGGGACAAGTTACAGACATAAAGGCCCAAGTCTACCAATTAACGGTAGACGATGGAGGAGTGGAAGCGTCACATTGACCAGCTCCGGTCCCAAATCTTAGAACGAAATGAAAAACACACAAACCAAGCAATTAAAAATTGATGAAATTCAAACCAAAGGGGGGGGAAACGCAAAAATAAATAAAAGAACTCATTTAAAACCAATGCTGGAAAATTCAAATCACCAAAAAGAGCAAAATGGAGATCTCACTGTTTGGAGTAAAGTTGCGGGAAGAGCCCATCCAAGGAGGCCCGTCAAGCCAGCTCAACCTGCCCGAGGAAAACGGAAGGACTGGCGAAACCGCGCCTGAGCGACTCAGGCGGACAGCATAATGCGGCCTCGCCCTTCCAGACGGTTCCAGGGAGAAGAACAGAAGAAACGACAACACCATCTGAACGGTCGAGGCACAAACAAGAATGAACCGCGCAGGTCCAGTCGAGTCAAAAGAAGCCCCGCCTACTTACGAACTACGTCACGACGTAGACTGACTAAGAGGGGAGTGGGTGTTCTGTATGTAAATAGCTGGCTCCAAATAATCACTTCTGATTGTTGTTTAAAATAAAAGGATTGGTTCAAATGGAACCAATCCCTGAAGCACCGGAAGGCGGCAAATCAAACAAATGTCATTGGCTACAAGCCGGCAGCGGAAAAAAGTATAAAAGACTGGCGCGCTTGAGCCACTCTCCTTTTTTCAACTACTGCTAATGAAATAAAGAATTTCTGTTGGATTGCTGTTGGAACCCGGTCTACCTCGTGTTTTTCCGGACAAAATACATACCCACTCTTGTCATTGTTTCATGTTGTTTTAGTTGAATAGAAGATAGCGGAAAAAGGTTTACATGTCTCCATGTTCTCTTACTTTGCTGCTTTTTCTTTGTCCATTCTTATATTAGCAGATTTCAGACAGAAGTGGTATTCAGCAGGTTCTGACCAGTTCTGGAGAACCAGTAGCAGAAATTTTGAGTAGTTTGGAGATACCACCAGTAGTTTGGCAAATACCACCTCAGACTGGAGATTTTACAGTATTCTTCCCCTGCCATGCCCACCAAGCCACGCCCACAGAACTGATAGTAAAAAAAATTGAATCACACCACTGACTTCAGACAGATAATTCATGACATGCTTAGAAAGTTGTACAATGGGTAAAGCATATAACTATAGTTTTTCTTTGTCTTCAAGGCATTTTGTGGGAAGTTAAAAAATCAAGTTATAGTTGTGATCAGGGGATTGAATCTACATTTTTTAAACTTGTGTGGCATGCATGCAATGCTTCTAAAAAGGAACAAGTTTTTGTACACATGGTCATGCAGTCATTTTGATTGTTTGACCCTGTCCCTCAAGGTCATCCCCAGTTTTCTTACAGCAGTCTGGTCCAATCTTGACTTCAGCAAATATTTTGGATGGCAACTGCCATATTTAAGCAGCATGACCCATTGCTAACAGAGAGGTTGAATGTAGTGGCCCCCAAATATCTGCAGAAGACCGAGCTGGTGATGTCTACATGGAAATAACAACAGAGAAATGAAAATAGATTAGATAATCAAACAGTGAAGACTGACTGAAAGGCAAGAACGATAATGAAGTAGTCAATAATAATTGAGGCTATTCAAGAAAAGACTGAGAAGCAAAGAAAAATGTGTTTTAGATAGAACATGAGGGATTAGTTTTGATAGAGCAAGAAAGAAAGAGAGAGAGAGGCTACATTAGGCAAATATTCAGGCAAAACAAAGATAAAAGATAAAAAAATAGAGAGATTGCAGACCAGCCTGAACAGGATGAAAGAAAAAAGAGCTAAAATAGAAGAATAGAAGAAACATGCATTCATACAATGATGAAACTAATTACCAGGAACTTGAAGGCGATACGGAAACTGAAAACACAGAAAGTTAAATTTGGAAAAGTGCGTAGCACAAGCTGAGAGGTTAATTTCCTTTCTAGTGGATTGGTAAAAAAAAGGAAGTGGGAAATAGTGCAGTTGATTTTAAAACTGCATTTCTTTGACTTTTCAGTCCAAAATAATTTCTGAAGGACACGTAGCTGTTTCTGAATTGTATTATTTAGTTGTACTTTTCTAAGTGTTTTCCCATACATGAAAATAAATACACAAGATTTTTATTTGAATTAAGTGAGGTTATTCAGGGGTAAAAGATAGCCACCTTGCTCCTGGAGGTAATTTATACCAGCTTGACAAGTCTGATGAATGAACACAAATGTTTGTACTAACCTAGTTATAAATGCTCAGGTTATCAATGGGAATATTATATAAATGTGCAAATAAATAGCTGAGCACTGAAAGCATTACTCAGAAACATATTGGAGAACAGACATTTGGCAGATATTTAGATTTTGAGAGGACAGCGCTCCTTTTCTGGCTTATAGAAGGCAGAATAAATTTAAATTGCTGCTGCTTATTGATTTATGCTCTTTATATTGGACATGCCATTTTATTAAAGAAAGCAGATATTCAATAGTGTTAACTGGTAATGAGAATTGACTTTTCACTAATTGCACAGAGGCTGGCATTAATACACTTTAATAGAACCTGAGGCATGTCTACTTCTGATCAATCCTGAAGGGTGTTGTCCCCTCCCCCTTCCCCTTTTGTTCTTTTTCTGTAGGCAAAGGATGCTGTGGTCAAAGGAATTCAGCAACAAGATTGTGGGAGATATTTTTCAATCCTTAAAACATGCACATGCATCCATTTAATAGGACAAGGGCCATTACTTGATGGAATAAGCTAGTTAATGCCGAAGCTTCATTTTATGGCTTGACTGTTGAAAGATCATTATTCCCAGATGGTACGCTGTGCTGGCCTCCATCTTTTCACATGAGAAAGCATTGGCCTCATGCCTATACACATTCCTATAGTGCATATTAATGGAATCTGTCTATGTAGGAGGGTGTCCCTTGGCCCTGGTTTGACCAGTCACTTCTGGGTACTGAACTGAGTCTCCCTTATCGGCCATACAAGTTCATGTGCTATTGTGAGCAGAGAAAAATTCTTTTAGACATGAAATTCTCCAGTGAAGACTTACAGTAAATGCTGCTTCCCTGTATGTTTTCAATTGCTTTTTAAATTATTGTAAATTTCACTTGCTTTGCTTTTTCTCCTTCAGTCTACTTACTTAATAGACTGTTTCCTCCTTTCTTTCAGATGGAGATCTCAAAATGGGGAAATTTATTGTGGATTCCATTTAGTGATGGGATTCAAATATTTTTACTACGAGTTCTGTGGGTGTGGCTTGGTGGGAATGGCATGGCTTGATGGGCATGGCAGGGGAAAGGATATGTAAAATCTCCATTCCCTCCCTATTCCTGGAGGAAGGTTATTGCAAAATCCCTTTCCCTCCCCACTCCACTAACCTGCTTTCCAGCTCTGTTCTCCTGTGCAGTGCAACAAAAGAAGACCCCGTTGATCAGCTGGGACTTGGAAAGTAGAGAATAGATGTGGGCGGGGCCAGTCATAGGTGGTTTTTGCCGGTTCTCTGAACTATTCAAAATTTCCACTACCGGTTCTCCAGAACTACTGGTCAGAACCTGCTGAATACCACCTCTGATTTCATTCAGAATTACCATACCTTGGCTCACTGGATTTGTGACTAATTTTTGCTTAAGTTATATTCTTTTTCTTCTTTCCTTTTCCTCTTCAGGCCCAAAAAGACTTTAGGGCTGGTTCATGACATCACTGTTATGAACATGACTTAAATTTTGGAGAGAAATTTCTTCATGGCAAGCTCATCTTACAAATAGTCAGGCCTTAAAGTTGAATATATCTAGAAAGCTTTCAAAGAAAAAAAGGAATGTATGTACACACATCAATCATTCCTGTACTGTACATGCATACCTCAGAGGTGGTATTCAGCAGGTTCTGACCAGTTCTGGAGAACCAGTAGTGGAAATTTTGAGTAGATTGGAAAACCAAATACCACCTCTGACTGGAAATTTTACGGTATCTTTCCCCTGCCATGCCCACTAAGCCATGCCCACAGAACCAGTAGTAAAAAGATTGAATCCCACCACTGGCATACCTGCATATAATATTAGAAGGCAGTGTTTATGCAATATTCTGGCACATGAGTTAAATCCTTAGCTTCTTCCAAAGCCAAGGAGATCTGTTGCTGAATTTCTTACTTCAGTATGGGTTATGTATTTGGTCAGCAGGCTAGCCTCAAGGTGCAAATTTTAAGGCATGCGAATCAGAGGTGGGATGGAGATTGTCTTAAACGACAATCATATTATTTTTTAAAAACTTGGCAAAGTCAATGGTGGCTTGATTACCTAACTGCATTTCTATGGTGAAAAGGTATTTTGTGGTCAATGCAGGGATGGGTTGCTATGGGTTCGGGCAAACCCATAGTAATATTATGGCTGGTTCGGCGAACCACCAAATCCCGCCCCTGGCTGGCCCCACCCACCCCATCCCACCTGTTGTATTGTGGGTTGAAAAGAAGATTCAGATCCAGGATAACAAGCAACTTCTTTGTTTGAGTAACAGCAACAACCAGCAATAGTCCCATCTGACAGTTCTCCTTTTATAGGAGCTGTCGGACAGGCCAATCAATCAGCTCTTAGTATTTTCCTGCCTAATTGGCGGACAGAGAGAAAACTTTCCTTCTAACAGAACACAACACCACCCCTCCCACCCTGTCCTACCCTCCCAGGAGTCTTCTATGCAGTGTACTTTGGATGTGAGGTAAGTGCAGGACCCACTCAGAGGCTTGGGGAGAGCAAAACACGGGCCTCCCAGAGTTGCAAAGGGCCTCCAGAGCCCAGGGGAGGCCATTTTCACCCTTCCAGAGGTGTGAGGAAAGCCTCAGGAGCCTGAGGAATGCAAAAACGCCCCCCCCCCCATGGTGCAGGAGGCTGACTGGGTCATGCTTACAATGGCCATGCCCACCCAGCAACCAGACAGAGAACCGGTTGCTGAAATTCTTGAAGCTCACCCCTGGATCAATGTCCTGCCTTTTAGGACTCCCTGGTTTCAGCTAGTCCTTTCTATGCTGCCCTGGTAGAAAGGCTGATCCTGTAGGATAATTTGCAAGTTGGGTATGTGTGTTTGTGTTTGTCTATCATCAGAGGTTCAGCCTTCCTTAGAGCTCTCTTGTTTGTAGGCTTGAGGCTTGTCATTGGCTTGTAGTGATGCTGAGTACCACACTCCAGGAAAAGCATCAATGCTTACCTTGACGGAATAGATAATCTTCAAGAAGCAAGCCAGAGATGCTTCTTGGACTAGAAGACCTCCAAGGTCCTCTAGTCCAATATGCTGTTTAACAGAATTCTGTTATTCTGTTAAACAACATATTTAATTATGTGATAAATATGGAATGAATGGAATCAAATTTTGTGCATCTCTGTAATGTGTAGTCTAATATTGGATGGAAATACAGAGAACAGGCTGGATTTTATTGATAACTTCAGAAGCATGTGCATGTGTGTATATGTGTGTGTGTGTGTGCATATGAATCCTTCTGGACCTAGTGATATTATGTTGGTCCTGGTCCTGGATTTCATCAAATGAAAGATCAATTTGAGCTTATTATTCAGAAGATAACCTGTCAGTGACTTACTGTGGGCTCCTATTTCAACACTTGGTATGTAACTGGCAATAAAATGCGACTAATATATTGTTAATTAATTTCATGTCCTCCAGCTAATTTATCACATTATTAATCAGAATGAAAAAGCCAAGAGAAATGAGGTTACCTACAGTTAATTCCAAATCCAGCCTAGGACACCCCAAAAGGGCACCTTCGCCAGCAGTGGATATTGGAAAGCTTCCACGTACAGGTATTGAATTTGGCAGCCCTTTAACTTGTCCCATTGGCATATCTTATATAGAGAGACAGGATTTAAAGTGAAAGGGCAACCAATTCTGATCATAACCTTGGCTTTGCACTCCAAGTAATTATCCTTTAATTGCATTACACTATGTGAAATAGAGCCATAATTGGAAAAAAACAATTTGACATTCCCTGACGCTTTCTCTGACATGCGCTATTTACTTTTTATTCAAATGTAAATTTCCTCTATAATACTGTCAAAGAAAAAGAGGGGAGAAAGAAAGCAAAATTGAAATGTCGGTGGCAATTGCTGACATGCAGAGCACATCTTCAGCAAGTACAGGATAGTAGGCAGGATTTGCAGTTTAGTATTTAAACAAATCAAAATGTGGAATGAGCAAAAGAGAGAGGGGGGGAGGGGGGAGGGAGGGAGGGAGAGAGANCAAAAGAGAGAGGGGGGGAGGGGGGAGGGAGGGAGGGAGAGAGAGAGAGAGAGAGAGAGAAGAGAGAGAGAGAGAGGAAAATACAGATGGAAAAGCACCCAAGTTGTATCTATTCCTTTGGCATAGATGTCAGTTTGGTATCATGCTATCAAAATATCAAATAACTTCCCAGCTGTAATTGTGTGATGAATGAGCTTCATTGTTTAGACTGAAAGAATAAAATAGGAAGAATAGTTTTCATATATTGTAGGATTTCATCAAAATCATTTTTACTAAGAAAGGACAAGCTAAGTAAATTGGACTGTCAGAATATGGGTACTTCATGGATTGAGAAGATGGCAAGTATTTAAGGACATTGTTTATTGACTGGTTATTATAATTTATGGTCAATCGAATCTCATGGAATTTTGCTCTCTTTGGTGTCCTCCTTGCTCTCATTCCATAGAAACCTAGAGAAACAAGTAAGAATGCTGGACATAACTATATATATTTGAGCATTGAAACAATGGAACTCTCCACCATATAGGATCCTTTTCTTTAAGACCCTGAAATGGCAAACCAATATCCAAATATTTCAAGCAGACTAGATGATAAACTACTGATGATACATTGCTAATTGCAAGGTCCTTAGTGCTCTTAGAGTTGGTTGTTTTCTCACAAATTTCATTACTCAAGTAAAGGCCCGGTCCCACTGGCCGATGGACGCAAAACGTATGCATAAAGGACACAGCGGACGAGCAATGGCTCCATCCGTTTTATCACCCCAAAATTGCAAATTTGCATAAACAATGGAAAAGAAAAGGGACACGGGTCGTAAATGTAGCGGGATGTTAAACGGATTCATCAGAAACTAGCGATGAAAAGCGGATGGAAGCGGATGACAATTGAAGTGGTTCGGGGAGAATTTATTGAAGCGGACGCATAGTGGAAGGGGTGGGTGCATAGCGGATGAAGTGGATCGCATCACGACCACACCTATAGAAACAAAGGGGATCCTGCGTCGATGCTTATATCGGGATGCAAACAGTTCACTGGCAATGCGGGGGTATGAATTGCAAATCCGCTCTCGCGGATATAAAGGATGCAGCATCAGTCAGCATACAGGGAAAGAATGCCTGCAGATAACTTGCAAGACATGTTCGTCAGTCAAGCAAAGAAGAGGAAAGTAACGTGCTATTATTCAAGCCAGCAAGGTGAAGAAGGGCAGAACCAGCATCCCCACCCACTGGCCCGACTCCTGAAGCTGCTGCTGCGCTGCTGCTGTGCTGTGGTGGACCAAGCCCAAGGCCCTCAAGACCTACAAAGCTAGCTGCTGAAGCCTGTGCTCAGCCCTGAAAGGCCCTGAACAATTCCAAAGAAGACCCTGAATGTGAAACCCTGGAGGCCCTGTGAAGTCCCATGCCAGAGGGTAGGAATAGAAGGGAAGGAGAAAGGAGAACGGAAAGGTAACCCTTTCACGAGAGCAATGATATGAAACAGGAGGTGAAGATATTGCCTGAAGTGTAGGAGAATGACTAGGACCTGTACGGAGTGAACGGCCATTAGATGTCTCCAACGGTACAAGTTTATGACACCTCGCTTAAGTATCAGATGCAGCAGCTTGGAGAGACAAGGCAGAGAGTGGGTACACTGCAGCAGTACTCCTTGGATGGTGGAACACATGCACACCTGGTATGGCAAGCTACCACCTCAAGAAATCCGGTCAGGCCGCTGTCAACTCACTGACTGGGAGAAGTACGTCATTGGCCAAGTGCATTTCCTGGAGAGTGAGATCCCCACAGAGGACAGCGCCTCTGAGACCCTCCCTCAGACAGCCACAGACAGCCAGTCCTCTTCCACCAGGAGCATCTACCCTTTCAGGCAAGGTGTTTCAGAGGGCGCCAAGCAGAGACCCCCTTGACAAGTGCACTCCCCATGCCAGTGGACTTGAGGTCCTGCTAGATGATGCCCTCTGTCACAAATGGAGGAAGAAGCACAGCAACAGAGCCGACCCCCCCACACCCCAGCCCAGAGGATGCAGGCAGCGAGGCAGACTGGAGGGCCAGGAACACTGTGTGTTGTTGAGATCAGGGACCAATGAAGACCAGCACAGACTCTCTCTCACTGGTCCGACTTGGACAGAGCATCTCGGCGGAAGCCCTTCATCGACCTACGTGAGCCAGCCTGATGGACGCTCAAGGCCGAGTACCAGGTGCTGAAGCAGAAGATGCAGCACTTCTGCACAACCTCAAGGCCCGCTGAAGCTGTCTCTACTCGGTCCAGGTCTGCTCTTCCCCCAGCGATGTCACAGGCCTTTCCACGGCTTTCAAACAGTCCTCACTACCAAGGCTATGACTACGAGGACTTCCCACAGCAGAAGCAGACCTCCAGTCCAGGCCCAGGTTCATTCAGATGCCACAGATGGCCACTCCTCACAGCTGCAGACCAGACAGGCCGCACTACTCGTCCTCCAACCCTTCCTCCCACCCACAGCAAGCCGCAACAGACAACTGTCATCAGGTATTTGGGCCTGACATCTCAGTCTGATAAGAGCGTCTCACACACGGGACTGAGTCAGCTCTGATAGCTTCTGAACCACACCACTTTGTACCCTGTGCCAAGCACCCCATGGCGCTCAGACCAGCACTCAAGCCAAGTCCACTCACAGCACTGCCGCCTTACAGCTGCGATCATGGACATGATCAGAGTTGACTCAATAGTCCTCAGAGCTGAGTTTGTTTCCTGTTTTAATAAAGTTTATCTTTGCTTAAGACCTTAATAAAGTTTACTTGTTTTTTGTTTAACTTAATAAAGTGTTGGTAAAACTTTGAAAAAGTGTTAATCTTGATGGTTTGGGATAGATAAGGACTAGTTGCTTGTGATAGATGAGGGATAGGATGACAACCTCCAGTGCAAACCATAGTGGGACTGTATGGTCGCACATCCAGCTGCACAATAAGGAGCTTTATTATCGACAAGAACAATTTATCAATTTAAAATAACAAAGCTGCTTTATAAATTCTCTTTCATTTGTAGGACGACTCAACATACAATCTTCATCAGTGTTATGCACAGTCTCAAGGAAGCATCATAATATCTATCATCCTTTCTGCCACTTCGCCACTGCTCCAGGTGGGGAGTTGCACCAAGTGTCTAAGGAGGTTGCCTGCTTCTTCCCTTCAATGTGAAGCTGTTGGGGCCTTGTACATCCATAGTGGTCTACAGGTTACGTCCTTGCCTCCATTCACCAGGCTCCAATGTCCCCGAATTCCCTTGTTGATGGTTGACAAGTCTGTTCTGCATACACTGGGTAAGCAGGTGTGTATGTAGATTTGTACAGATCAGCAGCTTCCATGATGCTCCTCACAGTCTCTGGGTCATACTGGCAGGTGTGAGAAGTATCGGATTGTTGGCCAGGATGCCGAGGCATTCTCCACCAGCGTCTTGTCTGGACAGCGCAGTTAAGATCCTCCTTCATGGGTGAGGTCACTTGAACTGTTACGGCTTCATGAGGTAGGTCTGAGGAGAAGCTTTCATCCACCAGCGATGAGTAGGACACATCTTGCTTATGTCAATTGGGTAGGGGTCTGACGTGAAAAACCCATGAGTGAGGATTGCATTCCATGCCCATCTTTGACGCACTTGCGTTGTAACCTGGCCATGCTGAAGCTGACCCATTGCCTGAAGCCATACGATGTAGCTGAACTGTAGTCAGCATCAGCATGCAAAGACAATGATATGAAGAAGCCCTTGTAGTTGTAATTAGTGGACCTTGAGTTGGCTGGAGCTTTGCATGCAGGCTCCTCATCTATGGCCCAACGGTTGGGGAAAGTTCCACGCTCTGTTATCCCACCTTCTGGAATTTGTCTCCAGCTTGTCAGTGTGGGGCACTGAGAGCTCTTCGCACATATTCTTCCATGATGGCTGTCACTTCTCTGGCCATTTGCTGGAGCTGTTGTGTGAACCCTCCAGGCATACTGCATGTTTCTTTGTGTGGTTCCAGAGGCCAGGTGCCACAGAGTCAGTGCCACTTCAGTCAGGATGCCAGGTTGGGACGGAATTGGTGCTAGGGTTGGTCAACCTGGTCCAGATGCTCTAGCAAGTTTGTCCAAACATTGGCTGGTAGATCCTCTGAATTGATGGAATGTCATGAGGTCTTCATTCCTTAGCTCCACAACAACTGTCATGACAGTCCAAACCTCCATTCTTCTCACGATCCATCCTCGACCCACACACTTGGCATCTCCTTCCTTCCTTCGTGTTAAAACTTGATACAGTCTGAACAGGTTTTGGTTATGGGATGATGAGCGCGCTATCATATGGAACGTGTTCATCATCCATGGTGGAAGAACAATTGATGCTGTGAAGACCAGACTAAGGGTATGAGGTCTGTACACCACAGCTGCTGGATCTCAATACTGAGATCAGGATATTTTCTTCCCCTTTTATTAGAAAAATTGGGTCTGTTTGGGCCTCTACAACTCCAGACATATGCAAACATCCAAATAGTACAGATACATCTAGATACAAACATTTTGTCCGTTCTGAATACTTATATACAGATGCATACGCTTACTTCTTTCTATTGTTCCATTGCTACTAATGCTGTGTATGATATTCATGATACCTTTTGTTTCCTCCCTCTTTCGTTTCAGCTGCTAGCGGATGTGAGTTGAGGGGATGGCCAGAGGATGCAGAGAGGATACAGCAGACGTTTAACAGATGATTACGGACATAGAAGGTTTGTTGCCTGTATATGTCGTGGATGTACATCGTACGCGGCGGAAAGTTCATCCATTCAGAAAGTTTTGTGCAGCTCAAAACTTTTTGCATGGATGAAATCACAGTGGATGGATGCTCGACAGATAGAGTGTATGAAACACATATGCAGTGAGTATACAATGGATGCATCGTGTTTTCCAATGGATGGCAAGCTTTTTTAAACATTTTACATCCTCTTTACATCCATAAGTGCAGTGGGACCAGGCCTTAGTAACATCCTTAGTGCTAAAAATGAGTGGGGTTGGCTTTTTGTTTATATATACGTGGCTTGCCCTGACAATGTGGGTAGAAATGTTCTTGGTAGTTTCTTGATTGGGGCATTGTTTACTGCTTGATTTTTTTTATCCTCGTGTTAATTTATGTTTATCTGAGTGTCCTTTGCTGGTGAGGAAGTGGTTTAGTCTTTTTGTTTCCTTTTTAGCTTTTTGATTGTCTCTTTTGAATGGTATTTATATGTTGTTTATCTCTATGTGGCTGTTGATGGCAGATTTGTCTGGATGCCAGGCTTCCAGAAATTCTCTAGCACTTTTGCACTTAGCTTGGTCATTACTGTTTTGATTTGATTTTATATTTACACATTTGGTTTGGTTCTTTTATCCACATTATAAAACTTTTTTAAAAAATCATACGTGCTATTTTTAGTTACTCCACACAACTTGTTACAAAATTGAAAATGAAATTACAATGAAAACTTTATCTTTGGTCAAATATCTTATACTTAGTAAGACTGCCATATCTATCCTGCAAAACTTGAGATAAACTTGTTGTTGTTTTTAGTTGTGAAGTCATGTTCGATCCATCGCAACTCCATGGACCATGTTCCTCCAGGCCTTCCTGTCTTCTACCATCTTCTGGAGTCCATTTAAGCTCATGCCTACTGCTTCAGTTACTCCAGCCACCTCATTCTCTGTCATCCCTTTCTTGTATTGCCCTCAATATTTCCCAGCATTAGGCTGTTTTTCAATGAGTCCTTCCTTCTCGTTAGGTGGCCAAAGTATTTGAGTTTCATCTTCAGGATCTGGCCTTCTAAAGAGAAATCAGGATTGATCTCCTCTAGGACTGACTGGTTTGATCGCCTTGCAGTCCAAGAGACTTGCAGGAATCTTCCCCAGCACCATAGTTCAAAGGCCTCAATTCTTTGGTACTCAGCCTTTCTTATGGTACAAATTTCACAGCCATACATTGCAACTGGGAAAACCATAGCCTTGACTATACGCACTTTTGTTCGCAGGGTGATGTCTTTGCTTTTTAGTATGCTGTCTAGATTTGTCATAGCTTTCCTCCCTAGGAGCAAGCATCTTTTAATTTCTTGGCTGCAGTCCCCATCTGCAGTAATTTTGGAGCCTAGGAAAATAAAATCTATCACTACCTCCATTTCTTCCCCATCTATTTTCCAGGAATTGAGAAGGCCATGATTTTAGTTTTCTTAATGTTGAGTTTCAAGCCAACTTTTGCATTCTCCTTCTTCACCCGAATCAAGAGGCTCTTTAGTTCCTCTTCACTTTCTGCCATTAGAATGGTATCATCTGCATATCTGAGGTTGTTGATATTTCTCCCAGCAATCTTAATTCCAACTTTTTGATTCATCTAGCTCTGCCTTTCTCATGATGTGCTCTGTATATAAGGTAAATAGGCGGGGCTTGCCAAACTCCTTTCCTAATTTTGAACCAATCAGTGGTTCCTTGTCCAGTTCTCACTATTTCTTCTTGACCTGCATATAGGTTTCTCAAGAGACAAACAAGATGGTCTAGTACTCCCATCTCTTTAAAAACTTGCCACAATTTGTTGTGATCCACACAATCAAAGGCTTTAGCATTGTCAATGAAGCAGAAGTAGATGTTTTTCTGGAACTCCCTAGCTTTCTCCATGATCCAGCAAATGTTAGCAATTTGATCTCTAGTTCCTCTGCCTCTTCGAAATCCTGCCTGTACTTCTGATAGTTCTTGATCAACATACTTCTGGAGCCTAGCTTGTAGGATTTTAAGATTAACTTTATTTGCATGTGAAATGAGTGCAATGGTGCAATAGTTTGAATGTTCTTTGGCATTGCCTTTCTTTGTCCTTGCCTTGGGTGGCATCTAAGAAATATAAAATTCTACCATCTAGGGGCTGGATAATTTTGGCTAGCTGAACAGTATTTACAATGCCTTTGCATTTCATCTGAATATTGAGATAATTATTAATTTGTAAATGTATAGTATTCTGGTCACAGCGCATATAATTTATGTTAAAACTTCTAAAAACACTTCATGATATTACAGATGAGGGGAAAAATCTGAGGCAACTGTGTTCACAAGCTAGGAGTGAACATTTGTTTTCGCATATCACATGGAAAGTTTTCATCTGCAGATCATTTAGTATCTAGTTTCTTTACAGCTATTCTATCTAAATCCCATTAGATTAACAAGAAAATTTTCCCATCCTCTTCTATGCATTTTGTTCTTCTGCCTCTTTTGCTTTAAAGAGAGGTGACAAAAAGGTCAGCCAAAATTTTCTCTTTATAAAATATCTACCAGATTATGGGGAAATGTATTCTACTGAAATCAATTGCTTTTAGTCCCCTATTTTCGCTGCAGTCCAGCATGTCATTAAGAAATCTGCACAATATACAAAGCTACTATTGACTCCAATGATGACAACTGAGGATCAGTGTAGCATGCCTCCATGGGCTGTTTTCCTTAATTCAGTTTCCATGGCCAGAGCTGTTACTTCTAAAGTATTCTGTTCAGGAGACAATTATTACACTAAGCAGGAGAAGGACCAGTAAAGAGTCAAAACCTTTCTTTAGTTTGTGGAAATTTTCTGCTCACATTTCTGTTCCACATGCAAATATTGTGAACTGGCGTGATATTATAGGTCAGATGTCCAAGTGGTCCTGGGCAAAGCAATGCACAGTTCTGAAGAACAGAATAACTGCCTGGGAGGCAACAATTGTGTGAATTTTTCCCTTACACAGAAGCTGAAAAAGGTAAAATTCTTGAAGTTTATGATTTAACATTTCACTCTATGAACTAGTTAAGAGTCACACATGAGTGGTTTAATTAAGTGACTTGGGCAACATGGCAATTGATTCATTAAAATAAGCCCCTCCTGATTAATCTGGCTGATTAAACTGGTCTTGTAAATTTAAGTGATCTGGAATACAGGGATATAGACTTAAAGACTTGAAAGCTAAATAGGCAGTTACTTTGCTTTGTTATCCATGAACTCAGCTATTAGATTAATTTCAGCAAAGAATGAGATGACATCTAAAATCAATTTCATTCAAAGAAAGGTTGGAGAATGAGCTGAATTATTTGTGCTCATAACAAATGCTTTTCTATGAACACCTGCATCTGAGTACAATTCAGAAGCAGTATAAACATCTGACTGACTGATAATTTAGTCTTTTTTTCATATTTTGTGACAATGAACATTTCAGTATATTCCCTTTTCTTCCCTTCCTTTTTCTTTTTCTTTCTACTTCCATCATTCAAAACCCGCAATCCCTCAAAAGCAGTTCAAAACTATGTTTATTCTTATACCTGTATCTTGTAAAGCTATTGACAAATCAAATAAATACTAAATACTAAAATACAGTTCAAAGTTGATTGCTGATGATCTTCATGCTACCAACATCCAGATGCATAGTGCTCACTCTAGATAATCAATAGGAGAGTAGAAAGATTATTCAAGCTTGCCTTAACCCTTACAAAATTTTTAGTTCATACTGTTGCAGTTATCCAATGATGAGCAAAAATGTCTGGGGAGTAGGAATTATTTCCAAAGAGGTCTGTACACAATTGCCCAGACTTTATCCCTTTATTGCATTTAAAAGATCTGTGAAGTAATAGTATTCTGGGCATAATATTGAATTGACCCCAAAACATTGAAAATAGGATGAAGCCAGAATTCATCCAATAGAAAAATGGTCCATCTATAGTAGGGTTGTCAAACTTGCATCGTCACAGTGGAGTCACATGATGTATTGGGACTTTTTTCCCCTTTGCTAAACTGGGCATGGGTGTGGCCAGCAGGAGACACATCCAGCCTGCGGGCCATGAGTTTGACAGCCCTAATCTATAGTATCTGCTGAGTTTCAGCATTTCAAATGGAAAGACATTTATTTATTGAATGCATGCTTTCACCTTTTTGTTTATATCAACAGTGTAAATGGCTTAATAAAAAGAAGTGTCCATTGTACATTTTTTTCAATTTAACAATTAAAATCAAATCCCAGAGAAAAAAGAAATCCTTCAAATAACTAAGACATGCAAAGCTTGATAACTTGTTTGGCTATCTTCCTAATTCCTGCTAAAATACTCAGGCTTCTGATAGTGACAGCCTTTTCAGACAGTTCTCTTTTGCTAATGTAAATAATGGCCAGGTTCACTATGGTACAGGCAGTCCATCAAATAATCAAACCCTACGTTATTTAGGGACATAAAGAACAACACCAGCCCTTAAATTATGTCCAATGAACAGCTTCTAATCAATGCAGATCTGTCAGTACAGGATCTTTCTATACTTTGCACCAGTTAGCATCTTCAATGTAACATTTTGCAGTTTCCAATTGTACTTTCTGGACACTTTTCCAATGTAGTTCCATGCAAATGCATTGAAATAGTCAAATTGGAGAGTAATCAAGGTCTGGAAAATCATCATTAAGACTGAGAAGCTCAGGAAAAGTCAAGGTTGGAATATTAGCCATAAATATGCAGATATGATCTTTATCAGGTTTGCCACCTACATATCCAGATGACAGCTGGAAATTTAAAAAAAAGAATACTCCCAAGGTGCAAAATCTGCTCTTTCTGGCAGAATAGAACCCCCCCCCCCCCCNAATACTCCCAAGGTGCAAAATCTGCTCTTTCTGGCAGAATAAACCCCCCCCCCCCCCATTCAAGCTTCAATCATCCCCAAGTTTAGATTTTTCTTTCCCCATGGTCTCATTTGGAATTAATCTCTGCCTGTTCTCCATCACCAGTGGGATTTGGAATATAGATATAGTCTGTGCTGACCAATTGGCCCCCATCTTCACCCAAATCTTCAATAGATCACTAGAGATGTGCTATGTTCCTTCCT
>BHFT01007464.1:0-20448 GCA_004320025.1 Laticauda laticaudata
GGAGGACCCAGTCTAATACTGGTACCTATGAACTATTGACCACAAGGAGAAAATTGTAGATGGAGAGTTAGGGATTTACTCTCTGTGTGCCCTCTTTGTTTATTTGTTTACTCTCTGTGCCCTCTTTTTTTTTGCTTTTTATCTGAAAGACAGCTAATCTTACATCCCTTCAATTTTGACTTTTGTACATATGCTCTAATTCTTTTCCTGCTACAATTAGTTATCCAAGGGTCAGGCTTTGATTAGCCCTATAATGTGTTTCCTATAAATACATTATCTATTATAAATACAATCCTCATTTCTGATGCATCTATCAATCCTGTGTCACTAATAATTGCTCAGATTAAATTCCAACTTTCAGAAATGATTGTATAGACACACACCTGTCTCCAATAAAAAATTCCAAAGGTTTGTGATTGTCCTCCTTCTCAGCATTTTCACTCGTTATTTGATTATGTCTCAGTGATTTTAGGCAACTACTTTTTAATTTTAAAAAGTAATTGCTTTATTTTCTTTATTTCACCTTCAACTTTATTTTATTATTGTAAAGATGATATGGACGGGGGGGGGGGGGGGNGGGGGGGGGGGGGGGGGGGGGAGCAGAAATTCATATTAGAAGACCAACTCTGCCCTGAATGGCGCCTTATCATTTTTTTTCCCCTTTAGGAAAGCTGTATGCCTTACTTCAATATTTGCTGGAAGATCAGTTAGTTGTCAGATGTAGTCTCTAGGTGACTCTCAGCAAGCCCATATAGTGGTTGATGGTGTTAAAGTCTTGTTTGACAAACTGAATTCTTCTGATATCCATTACTTTAATGCTTGGGTTTATTGAGGAATATGTGCAATAAGGCAAAAACATTTCTCATTTGTTGAAAGTAGCCTTTTAGAGAATGAGGTGGTTGGATGGAGCTTAAATGGACTCTGGGGAATGGTAGAGGACAGGAAGAGCTGGAGAACATTGGCCATGGGGTCACGATGGGTTGGACACGACTTCACGACTTACAACAACAGCCTTTTAGATGTCATTTATTGAGGATAAAATTGTGTTCATTTGGAAGTAGTATGCCTGATTTAATTGTTTCCCCCTGCAATTTGTTTGCTTTCTGATGATTCTGATCTCTTCGGTGTGATCTCTTCAGGTTCTCTTGTTGTCCACTCAACCTCTTCAATTTTTCCAACTAAGGAAGCCTTATTAAGGATGTGATAAGCTTTCTTTGCAACTGCTTCTTCTGAAGAAGGGATGTTAAAACATTGCCATACGTCTTCATCCTGTTTGGCAATTGTCTCACTTCAGAGAGGCCTCAGCAGGTTTTCACTACAGACAACTGTTTAGTAACCATGATATCACCCATGAATATAATACTGCTGATCATTACCCCAAATTGGTTTTTGTAGACTGTTCCCTTTCTGCCTCTGATAAAGCTTTCTTTTTTCTGATTCAAAAATGCAGAATTTGTGACAGTTTATGTCGGTTTTTAGTTAGAACTGATTATCTGATCTTGCTCAAAGTCTATTGCATATAGTCTTTTACATAGATATTTGCTCTAAGATAGCCATTTTACCTTTGTTAAAAAAACATTAAATATCTCTACAACTACAAATCAGATATTCTTGTATTTTCTGAGTAAATGTTTTGAACTGTTAGTAAATTATATATCTCTGAGAACTTCCTCTCTGTTTGTGTGCAGTTTATGGGATGGAATGTAGTGAGGAGATGAATCCCCATGTGGGAGAGGGTGCATTCCAGAAGAGTAAGAAGCAACCTAGCCTAGATATTATGCATGAGAGAAAGAGGACAAAGACAGCACCTCCCTGATAGTTCTCAGAGTATATTGTAAATGCGGATAGTAGAGTTCTCAGTCTGGCAAGGTTTGGTCTCTAGGTGTGAAATAGTAAAGAACTCAGCTTGGAAGAATTGCCATGTGTCCTTTTTTATTTTGGGCCCAACAGTTTATCAGTTGTCCTCTTGGTATTGCAAGAGCAGTTCTCAACATACGACCACAATTGAGCCCAAAACTCATGTTGGGCTGAGAACAGCGAGAAATTTGTTTAGTGAGTTTTGCCCCATTTTACAACTTTTCTCACCACATTTGTTAAGTGAATCACTTCAGTTCTTAAATTAGTAATATAGTTGTTAAATGAATCTGGCTTCCCCATTGACTTTGCTTGTCAGAAGATCGCAGAAGGTGATCACGTGACCCCAGAACACTGCAACCGTCATAAATGTGAGTTGGTTGTCAAGTAGCCAAATCTAAATCATGTGACCATGGGGATACTGCAATGGTCGTAAGTGTGAAAAATGGTCATAGGTCATTTTTTTCAGTGCTGCTGTAACTTTGAACAGTCACTAAATGAACTGTCGTAAGTCGAGGACTCTCTGTCCAGTAATATGGAAATCGTTCAAACCTCGCCCACATTTTTAATAAATAAAATTCTCAATTCGTTTAGAGATTAAATAGAAGAAGTCAACTGGCAGCCTTTAATATAGATCCATCCTTCCTGTTTTTTTCCCAAGATAAAAAAATAGGGTTGTGTCCAAGTATTTGTTTCTTAAGGAAGTGTCCTGTTTTAATGTTAGGGCAGTATCTTGTCTACTTTCTTTTGTTTGCCAAGCCCGGTTTTCATAACAAGTAATTACATTTTTTAATCTGTTGTGCCTAGACTTATCAGCTTCCCTCCTTTGTGTTTTTGGGTAGCAAATACTTAACACACATGCCAACCTGCCTTCTTCTGCATGCTTATTCCTCTGAGTCAAGCAAGCTTCTGCGATATTGATTTCCCAGGGGAGCTGCATTGCCTGACATTTGTCAAACAGCTAACTATCCATCTTCTCTTAACACTGAAGATTAAACACTGAAGATTAAACCAGAGCATAGACAGATGCTGGTTTCAGATGGGCAGTCTTCAATAACCAGTCTGTCCTTCCATCAGCAAGCATAAATGTGTGGTACATGGGAGAAAAAGACTGGCTATCTTCAAGTGTGGCTCTTCAAAATGATGATGTATGCTTTCACACAATCTACCCACCATCCTTTTTTCAGGCATATTTCTTTTCAGCCTACTATGAGAATGCCTCACTTTCTGTCTGTTTAAGCTCAAGGACCTCAGTGGAGCTTCATAGGATTTGTGGTAGGCTTATTCCTGTGGAAAGCTTTGCTTTAGGATTTTTCAACATTTCCCAAGTGTAAATGCACATTTGAAGAATCAGAATTGTAAAGTTAGCAGAATTATTGCACACTGAAATACTAAATATTTGGGGTATGTATGTATTTTATGGCAAGGCTTACCATCAATGGTTTATTTCCTCATGTATTGTTCAGGAGCACCAGGGAAAAAGAGAGTGGTCATTTTTGTGGATGATTTAAACATGCCAAAACTGGATCGTTATGGCTCACAGCCCCCTATTGAACTACTTAGACAGTATCAAGACTTTGGAGGATTCTATGACCGAGATAAGCTGTTTTGGAAGGAAATCCACGTAAGTCTATTTTCAATGCCTTTGATTGTTCTAATTCCATGTTTCATTAGAGACATGCTATAAATAGTGCTAATTACTGCCCTCCTTCCCAAAGGCTGGATTCTGATGCATGTAGTTTTGAGGCTTGTTGTTTCTGTAAGACATTCTTCACTCTAGTTCATACAGGCAAGGAACGCTACAGCATATAATGGAGACTTTGCCCTGTAGAACAAACTATTAATTTATTACTGTTCTCGGTGTATATCTATGCCATATTTTTGTGTCACAGATTTAACAAAAAGAGTCACTGCATTTGGAAGATTTCCCAACTGTTGTTGTTCTAGTTGTTATTTAAATCTGTATACAGCCCAATTCCCAATGACTTTAGGCAATTGTAGCAGCAGGAGAAAGAAGGTAAATTTGGAGAGAAGCTATGTTCACAACAGAAAATATGAACATTCCCTTTGCAAGTTGCTGAAGGCATGTATATTATCTCCACATCCCATTCTTCCATCTGGAAGCTCAAATATTGCTTCATCCGATATTTTCTTTTCAGTGTATGTTTGGTCCAGGCAGATATTATGCCTTAATAATCTGCCAAAATGGTTGCTTTTCAGAGGTGCATTCTTTAGCAATGTTTGGTCTAAAATGAAAATCTAAAAGGACACATTAAATCTCTATCAGGCCTGGGGCTCCTATTTTGATGTGATATTCTTCAATTTATGCTCTAAAATAGACTGAAAATATTCAGCGTTGGCTGTCCAGTGACCTCCATTATTAGCATGCATCTCCTAGCCTTAAGACAAAATATCAGATTGGATCAGACATAAATATCAGGGGGGACCTTCAGGAGAAATGGAGGCAGGAATGATATATCATTTCTTTTTTTCAGGAAAAGCAACCATGTGTTATAAACTATTCTGTTTCGGAGAGAAAGCTCTTAATGGTATTATCTCCTGGGCGCTTCTGTGTCCTGGCATGTCTGGGCTGCCTTAAGGCCTAAAAGCTATTTAGGTCACCACAGGTGCCCAGTGCTCCCCAATCCTTTACCTCATTACCATGTGAATGATTAGGCTGGAAGGGAGAATGGGTGAAGGTGACTTCCCTCCTGGCCTTTTTCTTCAGAGTGATTGGATTTCCAGACCCGTATCAGAGGGCACATGACAATTACAACTGAAAGAAGCACGATGAAGTAGCATAGGAGCTCGACCTTTGCATGCTCTCTTCTCCCAGTCGATCATATCATAAAATGGGGAGCTTACCAGGAACGCAGCAATACCTTGGCAGAAGTGGACTAAGATGTGGCAGTGACAGAGTGCATAGAATTCTGCAAACTATTCAGAAGAAGTGCTTTTTGCAAGGCAGATCGGCACAAATTAAGTGTCTGTCTCTCTTTAAAGTGTTAATGCAAACTGCATCCTTTGCAAAGCTGCACAGTTGGGTTAAAGGTTGGGTTTGGTTTACTGCATATATATTGTTCTGTCCTCACTACACGTTCCTCTGCAGCTTGATGTGCAGTTAAATCCACCTATCCTCCAATAAATCAGACTGTGTGCATAGATCTGGATGCTTTATTAAAGGAACAGGATGGTTGAGACTGGGATAAAAATAAATAGATAAATAAACAGATAAATAAATAAATTTCTTCCTGGTGCTTCTGTTGCTTTCTGAATGTTAAAGGAAATGGAGTCTGGCTTTCCAGGATGCACTTGTTTTGGGAGTGAGGGTTCATGGATAGATTACTCTTAAAGGGGAGAATCAGCTTCCAAACAATACAGATTGGTATTTGCCCCGGCCACTAGATGGGGCTAGAGAACAACAACACTACATATACAAATTATATGCTGGGACATGACATATATTCCAACCTAATGTTTCTGCTGGGACTATTAGTAAAACTAAGCGCCTATGCACACATGGACAGAGGGCCAGAAATAGCCTTTGAAAGAGATGTGAGGGAGAAGCTGTTTTAACACATTAAAGAGATGTTCCATCACTAAGAACATTTTGTAAAGCACCTGTTTTGAATACTCTGCATGACACTATGTATTTTTTTCCTAATGTATTAATGTCTGGTAACAGTCATTGTGCTCTGATGAAGGTAAAATCTGCTGATTTTTTTCCTGAAATTTAAAATACCAGAAGAAACAATCCACTTGAGGACAGCAGTTTTCTAATCAAATTACTCTTATACTTGGCTAGGTCAATATTTGTTAAGTTTCTTGTGATATGCCCTCTGGATTCTTTTATATTCAAAACTGTAGAAGAACACAGAATTGTATAAACTCGAGCTAAACCTTTATGCTCACAGTACAGGTATTTTGATACCAAATTAAAAATTGGAATAAGAATAGAGTATCAAGTATATTGAGTAATGGTTTACGTATAAATATATTCTTTGAAACAGGGATCTTTAGAAGTAATAGCGCCACAGATTATTAACTTCTCACATAAATCATCATGTCCCCAGGACGTAACTATTTGTTCAGCTTGTGCACCTCCTGGTGGTGGACGTAATCCAGTTACTGCACGTTTCATAAGACATTTTGCTATGCTGTGCCTTCCAACGCCTTCTGAACATAGCCTTAAACAAATTTTTCAGGTGAGTACCACCATCTATGTACATAAAAGAAACAAAGTATACATTCTTTGGGCTTTCTGCCATAGCATATTGTTCTGTAGTGCAAGATCCAGATACACAGCTGGGCTAAAACTACTGGTAATTTCATTTAGATCAGAATTTAAAATAGCAAATGTACCTCTATAAATAAACAACCAGACCCAAGTTTCTGCTTTTGGCTTTATTGTTTTAATTGCTTTTCTGGTTTTTAGTATTGTATTGATCTGCTGAGAGTTTCATTCTTAAAATGAGTGCCCGTACAAAGCTTTTAAATAAACAAACTGGGCTAGACAAGACTAGCTTGTGTACAAACTGACAAAATTAACCTTTTTTCAGATCCTTTTTTCTGAAGAAAAGGTTTTTGGGCTGAAAAACATTCATACGTTTAATGCTCATTTGTACAGATAATGTTCTCTGCATACCTTCCAGATGCATTCTTTCTTTCTGTAGCTTTACAAATTAAAGAAAATTATAGTGTTTAAAAAAGCAACCCTGCAAGCCAAATCTATATGTTCCAACTGTGAATGGATTAATTGCTCTGATGCACAATAGAAGTTTTTTCCATCAGCTGTCTTGATCCAGAACCTTGTGTGTGTGTTTGGCAATGAAACATAATACTCTTGCTTTCAGATGCTTCCTTATTGCTTTAATTTGTTTGCAAATTACGAATTGGCACTCCCATCATCATGAATTGGGAATTTTGTCAGATGTAAAAAAATGGTACCAAAGTAGATGAAGAATTTCAGCACTTTGTACAGAACTATAGAATGATTCACTTTTAGTGATTTTGTAAAAACAAAACTGTTGTAAAAGAAAGAAACAAATTTAAATATTTTGCTTTGTGTTTTACATTATTTTTTCTTTGGTCTAGGCAATTCTGAAAGGCTTCCTCGCTGAATTTGCCCAAGTAGTAAAGCAGTGTGCAAGTAATATAGTGGAGGCTGCTGTTGAAATATATCAAAGAATGAGCATTGATCTGCTCCCAACACCAGCAAAATCTCATTATGTATTTAATTTACGTGATTTGTCAAAATGTGTCCAAGGTAAGTTATATCTATTCCATATGTTAATTTTTTGTTATTCAAATTCTGTGCTCACATCTTCAGCAATTATTCTCAATATTTATCACATTACATTTAATTTTTTTTTTTCTGTATAGATAGTCCTCAACTTACAACCACAATTAAGCCCAAAGTTTATGTTGCTCGGTGAGAAATTTGTTAAGTAAATTTTGCCCCACTTTACAGATTTTCTTGTCACATTTGTTAAGTGAATCATTGCAGTTCTTAAATTAGTAACACAGTTGTTAAGTTAATCTGGTTTCTCCATTGACTTTACTTGTCATAAGACCACAAAAGGAGATCACATGACTCTGGGACACTGCAACCATCATAAATGTGCGTCTGTTGTCAAGCATCCGAATGTAAATCACATGACTATGGGGATGCTGCCATAGTCATAAGTGTGAAAAATGGTCATAGGTCAGTGCCATTGTAACTTTTTTTTTTCAGTGCCATTGTAACTTTAAATGCTCATTAAATGAACTGTTGTAAAGGCCCTGTCTCACTGCACTTACGGATGCAAAGAGGATGTAAAACGTTAAAAAAAGCTTGCCATCTGTTGGAAACCGCTATGCATCCATTGTGTAACTCATTGCATACATGTTCATACGCCTCTAATCCGCATCAGCATTCATGCCACTGAGATGTTCATCCGCGCAAGAAAGTTTTGAGCTCACAAAAAACTTTGTGAATGGATGAAATGTCCACGCATGTACGATGTGAAAGTCCGTGACATATGAGCACAAAACCATTCTAATGTCAGTTTATCATCCTATTAAAATGTCCACTGTAATCCTCTCTGCATCCTCTGGGCATCGCTCGGCAACTCAACAGTCCCCTGCAGGGCTGAAACAGAAAGAGAGGAGCAAAAAGGAAGAAGGTACACGGTAACGATCTACACACCGTTAGTAGCACGGAAATAGAAAGGATGCGCAGTGAACGGTTTGCATCCGATATAACATGCCGTGTGCATCCCCTTTCTTTGCCTTTAGGTAAGTACCATTGATGGTCACTTCGATCCGCTATGGCGTCCGCTTTGAAATTCTGCCGGAACCCCTGGTCGAGGTGTCATGCCGCTTCCATCGCGCGTTTTCAATCCGCTAGGCTTCCTATGAACATCCATTCAGCATCCGCTGCTGGACAGTCTATACCCTGTCCATTCTTTGCCGTTCTTTTCCGTTCTGTTATCAAATTTCTCACCACTTTTTTGGAAGCGGATGACAACGGATGGACGCACCCCAAAAATTTTGCTTGTCCGCTTGGTTGGTCCTCCCCTTTTGTATGCATAACGTTTTGCATCCGTTTCCGGCAGTGGAACCCCGGCCTTAAAGTTGAGGATGACCTGTATTATAAACAATATTGATAAATTCAATTATTATTTGTTTCATATTTTAGTTTCCATAATAGACATATATTGCTAGCATAAGCTCTTTCATTAAGGTATCACTATTTAATAGCAGTAGGCTAAGAACTGCTGCCACATTCTTGATAAAGAGGATGCCTGTTTTGAAGAAAGTTTAGAAAAACTTTCAAATCACAGAGTGGTACAATTTGTACCAATCCTACTCAAAAAGCAGATGCAATCCAAGTGCAATTATAGATAAAATAATTATTTTATGTAGCCCTAGTGAAATTTTCTAAAATATGATATATATACAATGCTATATTATGATATATATTATATATTATTTATATTATAATTGTATACTTGTATATTGTAGATATTTGCGGCTTATGTTGGTCCACAATTATTACCTAGTTATATTGATGTACTTTTCTCTGAAATGAAGTAGACAATTACTTTTATTGGTATTTCCTTTAAACGCAGACATAAAATCAGAGAATTATAATAGATAGACTCAATCTTTTTCTGGCATTTTCCCAAATTTGGGCACTTCCAGATGCAAGAATTTCAGATATCCCAGTACTTCCACAGCCAAAGATGACGATTGCCTGAGAATATAAGAATTTAAATTCACATAACTACAAGTTTATTGAAATTTGAGAATATTGAGTTAAGGTTTCCACATATAGTGTGAACTTATTGCTACATCTCCAACAGATGTCCATTTCAGCTTCCTCCTGTATTTAGTTCATCCAGCCGAAAGAAAACACACCTCTCAACTCTGCAACTACAGAATGCCATCGTCACACACAGCTTGCAACCATTAGAAAATGCTCCTTAACATGCCAGTCAAATTTGCCTCATTATAATTTAAATCCATTTTTTTTGGCTTGTGCTTCTGAAACAACACGAAGCAAATCTATCTCCTGTCTTACTACCAATGGCGTGCCATTCAATTGCCATGTCTGACTGCAGTCTTCTCTTTTCCAGAGTAAATATACAAATGTCGCCAAGATGTTCCTCATAGCATTTTTTCCCTTCCAGAACCACAAATTATTTATGGTTGCTTTCTTCTGGATTACAACTCCAGTTTGTCAATATCCCTTCCAGGAATAAGGAATAATATTCTTAATGTGGACATAGGAAAAATAGAAGAGAGGAGGAAGAATTTTTCACAATTAAAAAGTATCAGAAGGCTGAATCAAAATTTTATAGTCCAGGGTTATTTAATTTAAAATAAACAAATAAACAAGATTGAGGCATTAGTTTTCCAATCCTATGTCTACTTAGCAACATGTTTATTTTCCAAGAATAGCTTCTTGAGTTCGCACATAGATCCCTAAGCATATCTGTGGGCGGGGGGGGACACGGACACCTGGCTGACTTTATATCTTCTTACTGCCATTTTTATATGAGGCCAACAATATGCTGTCAACATTCCAAACACAGATAGTTTTTTTTGCTTAGAGGGGGGGGTGGATAGAATCAACTTTACTTGGGTAAACCTGGTAAGATTTGCATCCTGCAGTCCTCTCTAGATAGATTGTGTGATTAATAATAAACACAAAAATTAGTAGTTATTCATAGCTCCCGTATTTTGGGTTTTGAGACAAGGAGATGCTGTTTTTGTTTGCTGAAAGCTAGGCATTTCTTTGTGTATGTCTGGACACTGCAGAACTAGATAAGAAGGTGGGATACAACAAATGGTCAAAATTGGAAGCGTACCTGTCAAAGATTCTTACCTGGTCAATAGTGGGGTCCCAAGGAGTGTTTTCTACGGCCAATTCTCTTCATACTCCTACATAAAATGACTCTTGTGATCATATTAAAGAGTTTCAACTACTTCATCTCTAATGAATGCTAAGGTGCTAGAGCCCACTGTAACTACATAGCCAAAAAGTGCATTAAGAGTTGTTAATTGGATTCAATGTAGGCTTTTTTCTTCTGGTACTATCACAAATTACTAAACAGAGCATATAAAACATTTGCTAGACGCAATGTACAGTTGAATACAGTTCATCATGTGGACCCTCATTACATCCGAAGATTTATATATCTAAGAAGTGGAAAGTCCAATTTTCACACGAAGAGGTTCTCGCACTCCTCTACTGTTGCCAGAATACCTTATGCACCACCAAGACTCCAAAATAGAACCTTACGAAATCCTAGACACTATGCCCGCCTTTAGTCTGATCATAAGAATTAGTCATCAATAAATTATTACTTGCAAGCTAATCCTAAAACTGTCAATAAATTGATAGGCTCTATTGTTTCATCCCTTGTAATACCATTGATAGAATGATTCATAAAGAAAGATCGTGGATGAAAGCCACATTAATTAATGTGGCAGTGTTGGTGAAAAGAAGGAAAAGCAGATATATGATGTGCTAATCAAAATTAGCCTATGTCTAAATAATGTGCTATAAATGTACAGATTGTAGTAAATACTTTCTCTATGAATGAAGTGATAGGTATGTTAAGGAGAGGCATAAACTAAATGAAATAGAAAAGAGCTTTGTGTGTGGGTAAAACAAAAATAGATAGAGCAAGATTCAAATCAATATAAAGATCTTTTTGATGGTTATATTGAGCTGTTTGCATACAATTGAAATTGTAGCCAGATTTTTCAGCTTCTTGGCTGAAATCCTGCTGCTAAGCTGCCTGAGTATTGCAAGAATGTCCCCTACTGGTTCAAGGAAGATCAGCCTATTTCTGAGATAAGGGGGCTGCCAGGTAAGAAAGGCAGCTTTAATGAAATGTCAGTGGCAGTAATAAGGATGGCTTGAAGAAAGGCAAATGCTAATATTGAGAATCACTAGGATTTTCTAAGAAATGAAAATAAAATCTGACTATTGTGTACCTCTCTCACTCCACACGCGCCCACTGTCACCCACTGCCCAACGGATGCAAAACGTTTGTAAAAAGGACACAGTGGACCGAGAAAAATGTTCCCTCCCTTGCTTAATCGCTCTCAAAAGGGGCGAAAATTTGCATAACCAGAGCGGATTAACACGGAAAGGAATGGGACGGGGGGAGGACCAGAGCGGTATGGAAAGCGGATGCGGAATGAAGCAGCGCATGGATGGAAGCGGATGAGAGTGGATGGCACATTCGACAAGCTTCCTGGGGGACCTCAGCAAAGCGGAACGGGACGGATGAGCGGAGCCAGAGTGGACGCGGAACGGGATGAAGCGGATGCACAGCGGATGCAATAGCGGATGAAGCGGATGCACAGCGGAAGCCTACGGAATGCACAGCGGAAGCCTAAGCGGAGATGCCGAGCGTTTTTAATTTGCGCATGCGGGGAGGATGCATTGCGTAAGCCCCGCGGATATAAAGGGAAGCGGCTCGGAAGCAGGTCAACGCATCAGGAGGAAAGGACCTTGCTGCCCGACACATTGATCTCCTTGCGCTGCCCTGCCTGCATGCCTGCTGCCAGCCTTGCTGCCCAGCACTCCAGCAGCCTTGCATGCCAGCCTGCCTGCAGCCTTGCTGCCAGCCTGCCTGCAGCACTCCCTGTAAGACCAGTCTGGCCTGCAAGCCCTTCCTGCAAGTCTTGTGCCTGCCTTCCTTAGCCAGCGCTGCCTGCCCGAGCTTGAGGGCAGCCTTCTCGCCAGCCTTGGGTGCTGCCTGCCTGCCAGCTGGTGCCTGGACCTGCCTGCAAGCCTGTGGTGCCTGACCTTTGCCAGCCTTCCTGCGCCAGCACTTGGTGCCTGCCAAGCCTCCCTGCCAGCGCAGCAACCCCACAAACCATTGGGGAAGAACAGAAAGCATAGCGGCATTGCTGCCAGCCCTGGCAAGGATGCCGGAGCAGGGCCACATGCCACCCCTGGCCCTCACATCTTTGCTTCTGCTGCTGTGTTCTTCTGTAGCATCGGGCTGCGCTCTTCTGGGCTGACAGCTCTGCTTCTGGAGGAGCTGATTGCATTTGGATGCTTCTGCGGTGGTGCTATCTGCTCGTGCTTTACTCCTGCTGATGGCTGACACCCCAATGGCAGCTGTCCAGACAAAGCTACTGCCGTGACCAGCGGCACTCCACAGCGTACCTGGACCTTCATAAGAAGAGGCACACCTCCGAGTGACCAAGGAAGTGCCAGCGACTGGCTGGCTGGATCTACTTCCTGTTGGACTTTATTTGGACACTTGATCTTGGGTCATGTTTCTTATATTGTCGTTGTGTAATAAAGTTGGATCTTTGATTCACGACACTTGCCTTCATTTCTTTTTCTGATAAGTCCTTGGTGGAAAACTTTTTAGAAATGGTTTAAGCCTTTGGCCATGCTTGTGGGATGGGTTAAGATAGCAGTGGGGTGGGCAGGGATCCCTGGGAATGAGCAGGGATACCTTTTGGGATGGGTATAGCTGTGGGATAGATAAACGCTCCCAGGTTGGGCCAAAAAACAATTTTTTTTAAGGTTTTCGGGAGGGGCCAAAGACTGTATGGTCACTCTCCAGGATGCCACACTAGTGGCGCCTTGTATGATCAATAACAATTTATATTATCATTCCAATCAATCACAATGTCACACACTACGAACGATCAACTCTTCTAATTAGGTGCAGTCTGTGTATGCCATGATGTACGGCCCACCAGAGAGATGATCAAGGCTGATGAGACAGGCTGAAGGAAGCATCCATTACATCTATCATCGCTGTCTTGCCACTCCACTGCTCGCAGCTGGGAGTTGCACCAGTGTTCAGGAGTTGCGGCTGCTTCTTTCCTTCACAGTGACGCTCTGTTTGGGGCCCTTGCATCATCCTCAGTGGTCTTATCAGGTTTCCCTTGCCATCACTCTCACACGCCTACCACCCATAGATTCCGCCATTGCCACTAGTTGTGTATAGTGCCATCGTAATGTTGTTCTGCAAGACTGGTGGTCGGCGCTTGCGCATGAGTATTGTCGAGGATGCAGCAGGCTTCCGACGATCCCCTCTCTCACGGTCTCACGGAGCGACGGATGCTGCATGGTGGCTACGCAGAAGTACCTGGAACATTGTATGAGCCAGTGATGCAAAGGCCGTTCCTCACCACACCCCGCCTTGCCCTGGACAGCGCTGTAGTTGAAGAATCCTCTCTTCACGAAGGTGAGGTAATCTGGAAGGTGTAGGGCGTCATGAGGTAGGTTTCTGAGGGAGAACAAAGTGTATCCCCCCACGATGAAAGTAAGGGCACATCTTGCGTGTCGTTGGGCAGTGGGTCTGGTTCTGGGAAGCCCACGATGAGGTTGCGTTCCAGCCTCCTTAGGTAACTGGCGTTTGCTCACCTACCTGGGCATCTTGAAGGCTGACGCCGTATACCTGAAGCATCGATTGTACGATGGAGCATTGTTGTTCAGCATCGACCTAGGTGAAGAAGGAAAGATGCATGAAGAATCGCCCCTTTGTAGTTGAAATAAGTGGACGACCTGCTGGAGCTTTTGCAGGCCACGTGCTGCCAATTGCAGGCTCCAAAGAGAAGTTCATCTCCTCGATAACCAACTGCTCTGCAACTTTCTTCCATCCTTCTTTCAGTGGTGGGGCACTGGAGGAACTCCGCCAGCCATTCTTCTGATGAGTGGCCCTGCAACCACTTCTCTGACCCACAATGGCTCGCATTGGTGTTGTGGTGGCACGGCCGGGAACTCCAGCCATGACTGGCATGCATCCTGTAGGGTGGTCCTCGAGGACCAGGTGGTGCAAGAAGTGAGGCCAACTTGGAGCCGCAGGTTCCCAGGGCCTGGGCCGGGAAGTTGCTTGTTTGCGCGTTGGTCAACCTGGGTGTCAGCCGCTGGCAACAACTTCGTCAAACATGGTTTCTGGAGGCTCCTCATGAAGTTTTGGAATGCACGAGTGTCTTCGTTACTGAGCTCCACCATCAGCTGTTGTTACAGTCCGCGTAACTCTGCTCTTGCTCGCCGTCCATCTTCGTGACCCACCGACGCTTCTTGGCCGGCCTCTTTTTCTTCCCGTAGTAAGAGTTCACAGAGCCTGTAGAAATGGCTTCACACTGTTGACAGAACATGGTGGCTGCCAAAAGAAGGAACTTTGTTAGCGATCCATGTGGACATGACTGGATGCTGTTGGGAAGAAAGGAAGAGTCAGATGAAGGCTACAGAGGTCTTGCACAGCTGGGCTGCTGGGCTGAAAGTGAGATCAGATGAGTTGCTCCCGCCTTTCTTATAGCACGTAATAGGTTTTCCATACTATATAAGGTGATCCCTTTGCAGCCTCTAAGCATCTGTAGACATCCTTAATATCCGAGATAGGTTCCCCCTCTGCGAATGGTTTTTTCCTTTTAAATGCTTTCCTTTGCGAGCTGCATCCCGTTTCCTCTTTCTCCATCCGTTCTGCATCCGTTCTGCATGCCTGTTCCGCGTCCATTCCGCTTCTCTCCTGCGTCTGTTTACCGCTGGAGTGGATCGAGTTGCGCAGATGCGTAGCGATATTGCCCTAGTCGGATATAGCGAGGTCAGCGTGCGTAGATGCAGACGGATTGCCTAGCGGATCGCCTAGCGGATGCAGAACGGACGCCATGGATAAATTTTCCGGCGCAAAAGTTTTGAAGCAACTCGAAAAACCCTCTGGGGAGTGAAAACGTCAATAGACGGATGCTGGACGGATAGAGAGGAAGCAAAACGGACGCAGTGAGTACAGAATGGATGCATTGCATTAACCAATGGATGGTAAGTGTTTTTCTCCGTTTTACATCCTCTTTCCATCTGTTGGTGCAGTGTGACGGGCTTAAATTGAACTTATTTGATCACCCTACTTCTGTCCTCATAATTACCTCAAGAAGAACACCATATATAAAGAAATTGTATCAATTACATGTATATATGGGACCTAAGAAAGTGCAGAAAACAGTAACCATAATGACGAAAGTCTGCAGTACCTTAAATGCAAAAAGATTGAAATAATTGAAGCTTTTTAGCTTAGAAAAAAATCAAGTAAGGAGCATTATGCAGGCGCTTAAAATGATGCATGTTTGAGGGGAAGTGTTCCCTGAATACTACAGGTAGCCCTCAACTTACAACAGTTCATTTAGTGTTACAACAGCACTGAAAACAGTGACTTATGACCATTTTTCACACTTATGACTGTTACAGCATCTCCATGGTCACATGGTCACATTGTCAACATCCACATGCTTGGTAACTGGTTCATATTTATGACAGTTGCAGTATCCTGGAGTCATGTGATCTCATTTTGTGACCTGACAAACAAATTCAATGGGGAATCCAGATTCATTTAACAACCATAACAAATACAATGATTCACTTAACAAATATTAGCAATAAAAGTTGTAAAATGGGACAAACTCACTTAACAAATGTTTTACTTAGCAATATAAATGTTGGACTGAATTGTGGTCATAAGTTGAGGATTACCTGTATAACCTGAATTCATCCAGTGAACTTGAATGAAGATTAGGACAGATAAGAGAAATGTTTTACTTCTGTGTGTAGAATTCATTAATATAAAATAGATACTGCTAGCCACCCTATTAGAGAGTTTTAAAAATATTAGGATGAGAATATGAATAATGGTTAGAATATGTTCAACATACCTCAAATGAATTAACCAAAGAAAAGGGAAAAAATACATTCCAGTTATAAAACTTTTCTCAAAAAAATGACCAACTTAATCAAAAATACTATTTCTTGCTTGAATTTCCCTCAAGACATTTTGAAGAATTGCACATATCAGGTATCTATTTCTAGAAGTTAGGAGTGGATTCATCTTCTACTATTATATAATAATTCTTTTGACCTTCTGCCATGTATCAAAAAATCTTAAAATTCTTAGAGTTAAAGATTCAATTACTTAGTTTAACACACTAGGCTCTTAACACGCTATTCCATGTAAAAACTCACAAAACAGATTGTAAAAGTATAATAAAAATATAAACTATATTTGAAACATTACTATATTTGTTACATAGCTCATATCCCTTTGAGGCAATCCAGTCGAGAAAACAAAAACATGATCACTGACACTATCTTTATTGTAAGGTTATAGTGACAGAGTCTTGAGAATGTGAAAGCATTTCTCCCCTTCCTATCCTTTAGTTTCCAGAGAATTAGAGAGGGTTCCTTTCTCCACCCTCATTCCTTCTGTGGGCTGAGATATCTCTTCTCTGAACATTGCTTAGGCTGCAGTTCTTCTTCCTCCTGTCTCCCAAGGCTATTCTCACAGACCAATTATAGGAGTGTGCACTGCAATCAACACATCAAAGAACCAACACTAATCTGATTGTCACACTGGGGGATGAAAATGAAGGCCACAGATGTTGAATATAACTCGAACAGGCTTGTTCCTCCTAGTCGTGATAAGCTATGTCTTGCCCTGATCTGAGGCAGTATGCCTCTTAATTCCAGAAACTGCAGAACATGACAAATAATTGTTACTGTGATCATATTTTAATTGTGGGCTTCCCTTCAGTAATTGGCTGGCTACTCTGAGAAAAGACTTCTGCCCTAGCTGGGCTTTTCGTCTTATCTAGAAAATAACTCTTTGTGTGTTCTTTTGAATACCTTAGAAACAGTATCATGTCACAGAAAAATATTTACTTGCAAATTGCATTTATAATAATCTGTTGTGATAGTTAATCACAAATGTGCACAGAATAATAGTTTGATGTTAGAATTATCAGTTGGTGAATAGGTACATATTTTTAAAAATATTGAAGATTGCTTGTTGTGTAAATAACATATGTTTTTCTATATAGGCATACTGCAGTGTGATCCTGTGTCAGTTCGAGACCAGAATCAGATATTTAGACTATTCTGTCATGAGTGCCAGAGAATTTTCCATGACCGTCTCATCTGCAATGAAGATAAACAATATTTTTATTCTATGTTAAGCGACATGGCCAGTAAGAATCCTTATTTAATGTATTTGTATATGTCTGATTGTTTTTCTATTCATAAACATTCCGTACTTACAAATCAGCAAACCTATTATTTTAATTTTTAGGCAAATATTTTGGAGTTTCAACTGACCCAGACTCATTTGCATCCAAACCTATCTTATTTGGAGATTACATTAAGGTGAATATATATAGAATCATAACTTTATGATTACCTTTATATATTTTATAAAAAATGTCCATCTATATCAGTCTTTCTATGGCCGAAGTTTATTTGCTCTTATGAAAAGTGTATGAATTTCAACATCCAGTATAACAATAACAACCTTAATAATCAGACATTTGCTACTGGCATTCAATAAAACCATGAAAGTGTTTTTAGAGCAATAACAGAGAGGTTTGAACAGTAAATATAGTATCTTATTTTAAAATCAATTTATTTTCCTGATCTGGAAAAACATAAAATTTCCCAAGTATAGTCCAAATGCAGGCCTTGAAGGGATAGTGGAATATAAATGCAGTAAATATTGAAGAAAATCGTATGTATGTAGATATTGTTTCGGATACTGTATATAAGGTCCATCCCACCCCTGAAAGGACCTAATGGTAAAAACGACAATGATGACACCATTAAAGCCAACCTCTTGAACACATTCTTTGGCTCAGTATTTGTAAACAGCAATGGATCATGCCCAGTATTATTTGTCCTAGTCGAACCACAGACAACTACAATGATCTAATACACATCGATTTTACAGAAAACAATGTTGAAAAAGCACTATGCAATCTAAAATCATCTCTATCTATTGGACTGGACAGAATATGTGCCTACTTCTTAAAAAACCTCTCCACTGCATAGCCGAACTTCTAAGCAATAATCTTTGAAAAATCTTTCAGGACCAGCTCCTTTCCAAACTATGGTCACAAGCCACGGTAATCCCCATCTTCAAAAGGGAGACCCCAACCTTGTTGAAAATTACAAGACCAATCTCTTTATGCTGTGTGACCTGTAAAGTCATGGAATCAATTATTAACCAATCCATTATCCTCCACTAAAGACAAACAACCTACTCTCTCATAAACAATTTGGTTTCAGAAAAAACACTATCCTGCAATCTGCAACTCTTACACTGCAAAAATATATGGACTACGGCAACTCTATCAGGGCAAAGCAATAGACGCAATCTACATAGACTTCTGTAAAGCCTTTGATTCAGTGGTTACAGAACAAACTATCCTAAAAACTAAAGTCTTGTAGTATCTCTGGACAACTGCATAACAGGATAGAAGCATTCCTGTCAAACAGACAACAAATGGTCAAAATTGGGAGCGTCCTATCAAATTCTGTACCTGTCAACAATGATTGTCCCCAAGAGGCAGTGTTCTAGGACCAACTCTCTTCATACTCTACCTAAATGACTCTGTGATCATATTAAGAGCAACTGCATCCTCTTCACTGACGATGTAAAAGCTATTCAACACCACAGACAATACTGCTACCTTCAAAAAGACCTCGACTATGTATCAGAATGGTCAAACAAATGGCCAACTTCAGATCTCAACAAACAAATGCCTGTCCTACATATTGGCAGAAAAAATCAGAAAATGAAATACAGAGTGAATAGTCAAGACCTTGTTCATGATCCAAGCTCTGTCAAGGATCTTGGAGTACTCTTCTCTAATGACCTAAGTGCTAGAGCCCACTGTAATTACATGGCCAAAAAGGCGTTAAGAGTTGTTAACCTAATCTTACGTAGCTTTTTCTCTGGTAATATTACACTACTAACAAGAGCATACAAACATTTGCTAGACCAATACTCGAATACAGCTTATTATGTCTGGAACCCACATTACGTATCTGATATTAACACAGTTGAGAAAGTCCAGAAATATTCTACAAGAAGAGTTCTCCACTCCTCTACTTGTTGCGAAATACTTATGCCAACCAGACTCTAAATTCTAGACCTAGAAAACCTAGAACTACGCCGCCTTCGGTCCGATCTAAGTATCATGTATAAAATCATACATTGCAATGTCCTACCTGTCAATTAATACTTCAGCTTGAACCATAACAATACAAGAGCACACAATAGATACAAACTCAAGGTTAATCGCACCAAACTTGACTGCAGGAAATACGACTTTACAACAGAGTGATCAATGTCTGGAATACTCTACCTGACTCTATGGTTTCTTCCCAAACCCCAAAAACTTTAACCCTAGACTTTCTATGATTGAGCTCACCCTTTTCTAAGAGGGGCATGCATAAACACACCAACGTGCCTACCATCCCTGTCCTATTGTTCCTTTTATTTTCTTATATGTATCCATGTATTCATAACTGTGTTTTTACTTATACTATTATCTGGTAAGCAATTGACAAACCAAATATAAAATAAACAACTAAATAACTAAATAAAAAGTAATAGACCCCAAAGAGTGAAAAAGCAAGAATGAAGTTTAAAAACCATCTCTGCCAACATCTCTGTTAGTTTGTATACAACTGTTATTTTTTTTACATGAAAAATCTCCATAATTATTAAGTATTAGAACAGAATGATGCTTAGGCTAAATAACATTCCACGGAATTTTCCTCCCCCCCCCAAATGATGGTGTCTCTTTTATTGAGATGGAATGTTCTCCAAATTGAAGTGTCTGTTAGATTTTCTGGAAGTGTCATATTTAGGAATAAATTTTGAGCTGCTTTCAGAACTGACAGATCAAATCAGTGCAGAAAGTAAACAGCTGATCAGCAGATGGCCATGGCACAAACATATGGAGTGAACATGTTGATAGTTTTCTTGCTCCTTTGCTTTGGAATAAATCCTAGAATAATCTCTGAGGTAGTGAGACTTGTTTCACGAAATCTATTAATTAAATATTTACCTATATAACTGTGATATGATTCATTAAATTGAATTTACCTTCACTTTTAGAAGGAAATGTCCTCAATATGCACAGATATTAATTATAGTAAAGATACAAAATTGTTTTTAGTGATAGTCCTTGTTTTGTCATTTCTTTTTGAAGAACAAATCTTTGGACCCTGAGAAGGTTTGTGGACCTCCTGGACTTCAAATCAAAACATAGATCTGGTGTCAGCAAAAAAAAAAAAAA
>BHFT01007465.1:0-40870 GCA_004320025.1 Laticauda laticaudata
AGGAGAAACTTTGTGTTAATGAGAAAAGATAAATAGAAAACTGAAACAGAACAGATAAAAGATATACTAGGAGTCAAGGGGGTAAAGGATAGGATTATAGAGAAGAAAGGAGGAAATAAGGAAGAGAAGTTACAAAGGTTTAAAATAAGATGTAAAAGAAACAAGATTTATTCAGAATAGTGGGTAAAATATGATGTAAAAAAAGAGACTGACTGCAAAAGTACATAGATTATATATTGTTGTATTATATAACCTGAAATAATGTTAGAAAATTGGATTTAAATAATAGAGTTAATCTGCGATGGATTATTGTTTTTAATTATAAATTTATTAATTCTTTTTTATTTTAATAATATATTAAGTGCTTTAGAATGTACTAAGCAGCAATCAAGAATTAAAAAGTAATATATTATTTTAAGTGTTAAAATGTTTTTTTTTTTTTTTTTTTTTTTTTTTTTTTTTTTTTTTTTTTTGTTTTTTTATTTTTTTTTTTTTTTTTTTTTTTTTTTTTTTTTTTTTTTGTTTTTTTTGGGAAAAGATTTCAAGGCTTCATACTTCAATCAGTGATTACAGGAGAAATTTTGTGTTAATGAGAAAAGATAATAGAAAATTGAAATAGAACAGACAAAAGAAATATGCATAATGATTTTAAATTGAGATGAAATAAATAAAATAGAATAAGAAAGTGAAGAAGGGGAGGAAGCTTGTAGAAAATGTAGAATGGTATAAATAAGGTATGAAATGGGATAAAGAGAGTGAGCATGAAATTTTGAATTTATGCTGTAGAAAAAGATGTAACCCGGGACTAAGCCAACTTTCCAAAAAAGAAGTTTTATGTTTTGTTTGTTTTGTTTGTGTATGGTTTGTATTGAAAACTAATAAAACATTTAAAATAAAGAAAAATGATGTCACTTATGGAGTTATCCAGCAGGATCACAGCCAGAAGACACTTCCAACTTTTTGTTGCTACTACATAAAGCAGATTTGATATGCTAAGAGCAATCATACTATGGTAAGAGAAGGAACTCAAAATGAGTAGACAGGAAAAAGAGCAATTAATTTGGAATGCTACAAATAAAGTTGCATGGTGCATATGAAATAAAACCTCAAGAAATTGGGGGAAAATGGCAGGTGTCATCTAGATCAGGGGTCTCCAACCTTGGCAACACCACCAAGTCTGGTGGACTTCAACTCCCAGAATTCCTCAGCTGGCTAGATCATTGATCTAGAGTGCTACAGCAGAGTTGAGAAGAAAAGTCCTCCCAAGATTTACAGCTTCAAGTATTCAAAATACTTATATATAGTGCAGGAATGTTTTTTTAGAAGGAGTGAATAAAGATCTAAAAATCTAATACTTTAGGCATTTTAGTCAGTATTGTTTCATTGTGATCACGTCAGCTGCTTCCCCTGTATCTGATTCAGAGGTCTATCGGCCAATGCCCAAAGCAGTAACCTAGGAAGGTAAATGAAGTTAAGATTGGGGGAGGAAAGGGAGAGCCAGATTCTGGATGACAGATTGATATTAATGTACGTTCTTGGAGAGCCCCAGCTCCTTTGGCTATTTGCAATATTTGCATCGAGTCCAATTTAGTAAGCTACTATCATTAGCAGAGATGCAAATTCTACTACAGTATATGAGCACAACTTCAATGTTCCTTTATTTTTCAAATTTAGTCTGCATTTCATAGGTTATGTTCTAATTGGCTTGATTCATACAATGCATTGTGCCACAGATTGTTTTATCATGATTGGTTGACCAAGATAAAATTGGCTTTATTTCAATGTCAAACAGAAAACAAGCTAACACAACTTAGTGTGGTAAAAGAACCTAGTCATTGGATGAAAGACAGACTGCCAAAAGAGCATGCCTGAGTCTCTCTGGAAACTCTGGAAAAAAATCTGGAATTATGAATGTGGGAAACTGCATGTTGCTAAGAGTCACTTTGCATGGAGCACCTAATAAACTCTGAAAATAAATAGAATAGAATTCTTTATTGGCCATGTGTGACTGGACACACAAGGAATTTGTCTTGGTGCATATGCTCTCAGTGTACATAAAAGAAAAGATACATTCATCAAGAATGATAAGGTACAACACTTAATAATAGTCATAGGGTACAATCTGATGTACCCAGGGGTGGGATTCTACCAGTTCGAACCAGTTCTATAGAACTGGTTGTTACAATTCTGTGCAATTCAGAGAACTGGCAAATCGCACCACTGGCTGGCTCCTCTCCTCCCCACCCGCCCAGGAGGCTTTCCTGAGGCCCAGTCAGGGATGGTATTCAGGGGGTTGGGGGGAGAAGTGGCCTGAGAGCAGAGCTGAACCTTTCTTAGGATTGAAGCTTCTATTTTTCAGTGCAGACTCAGGCAGCNGCTTTGCCTGATTTTGGGTAAAAGTTGTTCTTTTTTTAAAATAAAAAATTCAATCTTTACATATGTATTTACAATATTTACATACAAGCCATGTCCAGCCAGTCACATGACCACCAAGCCACACCCACAAATTAGGCCACGGCCACAGAACCAGTTGTTAAGAAATTTGAATCCCACCCCTGGATGTTCCCTGAGGATACAATATTTATTGTACATAGGATACAATAAATGAAATAAATATAATAACTGATCCTCATGACATACCCTTTCAGCTTCCTTCCCTTATTTTTGAGCAATTTGTTCTGTTGAAGTTGAGGATGACTCCAGTGAATCTAATAATTGCATGCATGTTAGTCACTATTTCTAATAGGGTTCAGAAAGTCCTTGAAAACTAAATTAGTTGAAGATTCTTCCCCTCTAATCTGAATTCTATCTGGATTCCTATTTGTTTAAAATTGTTACATTTAAGGCATGCAGAAGATTTTTCATACGTAGAACATGAGCTATCCCAATTGATACATGCTTGATTATAATTGCACCATTTCTTTTATAATTTGAATTGGCAACCTCCTTGAGAGTTGGGTGCCCCATACAAATACAATACAATAATTCTTTACTGGCCAAGTGGATACACAAGGAATTTGTCTCTGATGCATAAGCTCTCAGTGTACATACAAACAACGTGATGATAGTAGAAGTATTGTGAGATTGCCAAATGCATGGTAATTTGGTGGTGGAACATAATTTCTCATTCTAGTCTCTGAAATGATCTTTGGTCACTTTGGTCACCACCTCCATTGGTCATGTTGACAGTATCACCTAAAATAAAAGTTAGTGTTGAAGTAGAAAATAATTTAACAAATAATTACTGCCACATCCAAGGTATCTCTCAAGGGTTATTACTACTCATATCCTATACCTTTTTACACAGAGAAAGACATAGAAATTACCCAAACAATCAAAGCGACCAATTGCTGTAGCACTGAAGAAATGTGTTCGTGTACTGTAATAGTTGAAAATTTGTGTGATTGATGGATTTTCTTTTTTCTTTTTTGTAAATTGTTAACATTTTATTTAAAGTACATACAATTCACCTGCCTTTTAACGGTGTGTCATCTGGGTACAAATAGCTTGTGCAATAACAATTAAAATTTACATCCATGTTCATTACTTTGGTATTAATTCTTATCTTATTCTTATTAATATACAAAATATCTCTATTACTATAAAACTCCTCTTCTTAACATGTTTAATTCTATAAATCTGTTTTCTATATTTGACTAATCTATTAGCTATTTCTAGCTTTCATATTTTTTCTCTAGCCATTGATAAAATAGGTCCCATGTCTTATATTTTATATATATATTCCCATATCTCATTGTACACATGTTGTACTCTGACAATAAAGGTAATCATAATGATGATAATATTCAATTTGCTCCTTCTCTTTAATTGCAAGTGTTAATCTATTCATTTCTGCACATTCTAATATTTGATGGATTTTCTGTGAAAGTCAGTTGCTGGACTAAGAATACAATCCTACAATTCTTCTGTGTGCTTTGTGGCAGAAAAATGAAGAATAACATGGTGTAGCTTTTAATGCAGCATGGATTCTATAATGGACATTTATGGAGAAACCCCACAGAATGACTTCTATAAAAAGCACTTTTTAAAAGCAGGATGTACAAGTTGTACAGAGGCATTCTTCTCCTCAGTATTGCTTGGTTTAGACATCAACTAAATCTGCCCACACAAGATTCTGTATTCAGAATTCATGCCACAATTTATGCCAGTTTTCTTTCACTGTCATATGAACTGGGTGAGGCATGCAGTTATGACTCAATCACACACAAATGCTATGTATTTGGGCAGATGTAAGTAAAAGATTGTATCTTATTTGAGATGGATGGCTGTAGAAATTAAATGAATAAAATTAATAAAAGACATAAAAATCAGAGGCAATTTAAAGAGGACCAAACACTTGACATAATGTTCTCTGAACTGTATCGAGCAAGCTGCATTTCAGCCTAGTATTAGCTTTTCCACAATGCCAAGCTATGGCAGTTTAGGCAGGTGATCCAATTATCGTGTTCAGAAGGATAGAGAATGAAATAAAGCCCTGTTATAATATAGTCTTCTTCCAAAGTTTGAATAATGGCAATATTGTTGACCCAACATGCTCTCTGCAAGTCCTATTCTTCAACTCAAAGCAGATTAGATATTTTCTGAAAGTAAGAGTTTATTAAACTGCAGCTGGTCATCATCCAATGTCTATGGAGATTCTCAGTCATCCAGGTCATGGTTGTCCCAAAGATGAATTATTTCAAGAGGCAACTCGTCTTCCTTTGTTTTGCTTGAGGATGTTTCACTTCTCATCCAAAAAACTTCTTGGATGAGAAGCGAAATGTCCTCAAGCAAAAAAAGTCCAGTTGCTTTTTTAAAGAAGGTTATCCAAATGTATTTCAAAAAATGGCAAAAATGGCCATGCTAATTGGAAAAGCAAGGGATTTGAACTAAAAGGCATTCAGACTGGAGAAAGTTACCAGTGCACTATTAGTTTAATACCAGTTTTCCCACTGTCCCTCAGATGTTTTTAGCAAGATCACCCAACTTGTCCAATGATTACCTTCAATTTTTGCTCTCCAGCAACTGCAACTTAACATCCTATAAATCTGTATGTTATTCTGGGGTCTACTTGTGTAATCCATCTTTTGTAGAAATCTTGTTTAAAAACTTCTACATGTAGCCCTTGAGTTATAACCACACTGGAGCCCAAAATTTAAGTTGTTAAGTGAAACATTTGTTCAGTGAGTTTGCCCCATTTTATCATTGTTCTTTCCACAATTGTTTAGAGAACCATTGGATTTGTTAAAGGCTAAGTCCCACTGGCCGACGGATGCAAAACGTATGCAAAAAGGACACAGTGGACGAGCAACATTTCGGGGGTGGCTCTATCCGTTGTTATCCGCTTTCAAAAGTGCCCCAAATTTGAATAAACAGAACAAATTTGAAAACCAGAAACGGAAAACAAGGGAAGGAAACGGGCGGGGGTAGTACGTAAGCGAGGATGTTAAGCAGATGTTCGTAGGAAGCCTAGTGGATGAGAAGCGGATGAAGGCGGATGACACATCGAAGGGCTTCCGGGGAGGAGAATTGCAAAGCGACGCGCATAGCGGAAGGAGCGCGAATGCGTAGCGATGACGCGGATGCATCACGGATGCCTATAGGATGCATAGCGGATGCAAAGCGTTCACTGGCACCATGCGGGGAGATGAATTGCGAGTCCACCTCCGAGGATATAAAAGGATGCAGCTCGCAAGCAGTCAGCATTCAGAGGAAAGACGTGCTGCCACAGACATCTTCAAAGTAATCACCATGGTTCGTCAGTCAGGGAAGAAGAGAAAGCCTGTGCCTACTCCTGCCAGCCCTGGCAAGAAGGACAGAATCACCAGTCCCACCCCTGGCACTGACTCTGAAGCTGCTGGTGCTTACTCACTGGTGCTGCTGGTGCTTGCTGGTGGTGTTTGCTGTGCTTTTTCCTGCTGCTGCTGCTGGTGCTTCTCCTGCTGCTGCTGCTACTCTAGCTGCTTGCTGCTGCTGTGGTGGATCAGCCCCAAGGCCCTCAAAGCCCTGCTGCTCAAGTCCCTGAAGGCCCTGCTGCTCAACGCCCCTGCCAGAGGGAGGAAGAGGCAAGGAAAGAGAAGGGAGAGAGGAAACAGTACACCCTTTCCGGGGACCATGAGGAGCAGGTGCTGGAATGGCTGAGGGAGAACGAGTACCTGTGGAGAAAGGGCCACAGACTCTATCGTGACACCAAAGAGGAAGCAGGCAGTTTTTGGAGAGACAAGGCAGAGAGCCTGGGCTACACTTCAGAATTACTCCTGGATGGTGGAGCACATGCACACCTGTATGGCAACCTACACCTCAAAAATCTGGCCAGGCCACTGTCAAGCTCACTGACCGGGAGATGTACATCATTAGCCAAGTGCAGCTTTCCTGGAGGGTGAGGTTCCACCACTGAGGAGCAGCCCCTCTGAGACCCTCGTCCTCAGAGCCAGCCCACAGACAGCCAGTCCTCTTCCAGCCAGGAGACAGCTCCCGTGTCCAGGCAGGTGTCTTTGGGGGCCCCACGGCAGAACCCCCCCCTGACAGCTAGCACTCCCACATGCCCAGAGGACGTGGAGGATCCCGTCACAAATGGAGGAAGAAAGCAGCAGCCACCAGAGACCAACCCGCAACCCACCCCAAGCTCCCACCTCCACAGAAAGCAGGCAGAGAGGCAAGACTGGAGGGCCAGAGCCACACTGTCCTGTTGGAGATCAGGGACACAATCAAAACCAGCACAGATCTTCTTCTCATCAGCTGGTTCCACAGCGACATACCATACCTCGAACCGGAAGCCCATCATCACCTACGTGAGCCAGACCCTCATGGACCTGCCCACGAGGCCCAGTACCAAGGTGATGAAGGCAGAAGATCACTAGCATTCTGCACAACCTCCAGGCCCAGACTGAACCTGCTCTGACCAGTCCAGGTCTGCTCCTCACCTCAGGCTGATTGTCACAGCCCTTCCATGGCCTTCAAGAGCCCCTCACCTACCAAGGGGGGACTACGGAAGGTACCAGGACTTCCCACAGCAGATGCAGCCCTTCCCAGTCCAGGCCCAGGTTCATTGACACCGCCACAAGCACGCCTCACCCGCCCAAGCTGCAGACCGAGACAGCCCCACTTACACTCCTCATTCCTCCACCCCACAGCAAGCCCCTCAATGGACAATCTCCATCCAGTTGGGCCTGATCATCCCAGGTCCTTGATGAAGGGCCTCCTCAACCTCAACGGGACTAGAGACAGCTCTCACTGAGAGCTTCCTGAAACACACCATCCCATGTTGTACTCTCAGGGCTAAGCACCCCAATGGCCCCTCAGACGCAGCACTCCAGCCACAGCCACCTCCACAGTTCTCGTGACCGACTTGACACAGCTTGAGAGCCACATGTGACACTATGCCTCAGAGTGACTGAGAATAGTTCCGCCAGTGTCCATGTCCCCATTGCCTTGTTGGAGGTCCACGAGCCTGATTTCTTGCAACACTGGGTAGTGGTCGCATGAGATTGTGCAGGATGCCAGCAGCTCCACGATCTTCCTTCACGTCGGTGGGCGATGCTGCATGGTGTAGAAGTCACCTGGAACCTGTTGGCCAGGATGCAACAGGCGTATCTCACTACCGTCTTCCCTGGACAGGCCTGAGTTGAAGAATCCCTCTCTTCACGGCGTTTGAGTGATCGTGAAGTGTAGGTTTCATAAGAGTAGGTTCTGAGGAGAAGGCGTCATCACCTCACAATTGCTAGGGTGCACATCTTGTATTGGTACATATATAGTAGGGGTATCTGGATCTGGAAAAAACCCATGATGAGGTTTCGTCCCAGCCCATCCTGAATTCATTGGCGTTGATATACCTGGCTATCTTGAAAGCTGCACCCGTGCTCTGAACAGCATCGATGTACATGAACTTGTAGTCAGCACTCAGACCATGGACAAAGAGGCATGATTTCTGAAGAAACCCTTGTAGTTGTAATAAAGAGACCCTGAGTGCGGGGAGCTTGCCAGGCCATGTGCTTCCCATCTATGGGCGTCCAACGGTATGGGGAATAGTTCTCACCTCTGATACCACTGTCTGCAACTTTCCTCCAGCCTTCTTCAGTGATGGTACACTGGAGACTCCTCCACGTATCTTCTTCGATGATGGCCTGTACCAACTTCTCTGACCACTTCTTGCTTGATGCTGTTGTGTGGCACCCTCCAGTGCATACTGCATGTTTCTGGAAATGTGGTTCCAGAGGCCAGGTCCGCAAGTCAGTGGGTCCACATTCCAGTCCAGGGTCCAGCGTGGATGAGAAGTTGGTGCCTTGGCTTGGTCAACCTGTCCTCAGATGCTCTTACAATTTCGTCAAACATAGCTGGAGACATCCTCATGAAGTGCTGGAATTGTAACCAAGGGTCTTCATTCCTCAGCTCACCATCAGCAGTTGTTCATATAGTCCACTCTTCATAACAGTCCACTCCACTCTTCTCCCATCCATTCATCGGACCTATAACGGTCTGGAACGTCTCCTTCTTCTCCTCGTAGAAAAGGTGAAACAGTCTGAACAGGGTTTGTTCTGGTGTTGAATGATCACAAGCTAACCATAGAGGACTGTGTTTATGATGCCAGGTGGAGATCAATGGATGATGTGGAAGAGCAGGACCAAGGGTGAAGAGGTCTGTACACATGGCCTGCTGGACTCATACTGAGATCCAGGTGATTTTTGCCCCCTTTTTATGAGAATATCGGTTGTCTGCTAGGTGTCCTTCCACATACTCTAGCATACTGCAAGACATCCTAAATATCCGAGATTACAATTCTCCATATAATTAACGTGTTTGTCCGTTTTAATGTTTATATAACAAGATGCATCCGCTATACATCACTTTCTAATTTCCGTGCTACTAACGCTGTGTGGACGTTCCGTGTACCTTTCGCTCTCCTCCCTCTTTCCCGTTTTCCAGCTATGCACAGATGTGAGTTGCGAGGATATCCAGACGGAATGCTGAGAGGATACAGCAGAATGTTTAACGGATGACAGACGGACATAGAAAGTTTGAGTTGCCCGTATGTGTCGCGGATGTACATTGTACGCGGCAGAAAGTTCATCCGCTCAAAAAGTTTTGTGCAGCTCAAATCTTCTTGTGCGGTTGAAATCTGAGTGGATGGATTCTCAAAGGATAGAGCGTATGAAACACGCATGCAGTGAGTACACAATGGATGCATCGCGTTTTCCAATGGATGGCAAGCTTTTTTGTCCGTTTCACATCCTCTTTGCATCCGTTGGTGCAGTGGGACATGGGTTAAGTTGGTAGCGGGGTTGTGAAGTGAATCTGGCTTCCCCATTGACTTTACTTGTCAGAAGTTTCCCAAAATTGATCACATGACCCCTGGGACACTCATAGATATGAACCCATTGCTGATCATCTGAATTTTGATCATGTGACTATGGTGGCAACAGTTGTGTGAAAAATGGTAATAAGTAACTTTTTTCAGTGCCATTGTAAGTTTGAACGGTCACTAAATGAATTATTGTTAAGTTGAGGACTACCTGTACTGTTTACAACAGTGATCCAGAATAAAGTGACCACTAGAGGGCTGTAATTGGTTGGCTATATAAATTTTCCTTAAATAATGCAGCAAAGATGCAAAAATAATCACATAAAATGATTTATATAAATTTATATAAAATTTATATAAGATATAAAATGAGGGAGGGAAATTTTGAAGGGCAGTTTCCATGATTCTTTGCTCCACTTAGTCAAATAGCCAGGAAGTAGGCTGAGCCCAGAACAGATGGACTGACAGCTTTCTGAATCTTTTGAATTGGGGAACTTTTTCCCTGGATTTTTCCCTTCTCCACAGCCCAGGTTTGAATCCTATTTTTTTGAGAGTGGCTTTTCCTGCCCTCCAGACCCAGTTTTTGGGGAGTTAATCTGATGACAAAGAAAAAATCCCAGGTACCTTCACATACTTGCTTTTCAACATTCTATTAGGCTGGACAAAAAAGAAAGAATATTTCTTAGCCTTCTTCTAAACCAGGGGTCTGCAACCTTAAGCACTCAAAGAGCCATTTGGACCCGTTTACCACAGAGAACACCCAGAGCCACAAAACATTGGTGGGCATGACCCACTCGACATCACACATTCCTACTCAGTCATATGACCCCCCAGGTTTTGTGGTTTCCAGTTTTTTTTCTCTCTAGGAAACAGGTATCACTCTTTCTTTCTCTCTTTCTCCCTCTCTCTCATTTCTTTCTCATCCCCTTTCATTCTCATCTTTCTCTCTCATCTCTCTTATCTCTTTCTCTCTCTCATCTCTTTCTCTCATCTCTCTCATTTCTCTCATCTCTTTCTCTCCCATCTCTTTCTCATATGGAACTCACTCCATATTCCAGAGTGGGAGCGAAGTGCCCCATAATTGCCTCTTTTTCCAGTCCTTGTTGGTACTGTGCACACCTCAGTTGCTCAGGGAGACGTACAACTTGCTCAATGCCACTGATGCCGCTGCTCTCAATGCCTCCATGGACTGTTTGCTGCTCTTGCAGTGCCCTGCACAGCACACTTAAATTTAGTGTGCTTCACAATGGGGGAGATTGCATCCCCTCTTCCTCCTGGAGCTCATTACGATGCAGACCATTGGCTGCAGCTGGGCTGGGCCAGTGTCTTAAGGCAGAGAGCAAGTCACGTGTCTCCCCAAGCAACCAAGGTGTGTGCAGCACCAACAAGGGCTGGAAGATGAGGCAAGTAGAGGGGCACTTCACTCTTACTTTGGAATATGGAGCGAGTCTCCATCTGCCGCTTTCGCCCTTACCTTCTTATGTTAGGAGTGACTCGGAGGGGAGGGTGAGGGGCAGAGCAAGACAATGATGGGTTCAGCCGACAGGGAGATGCAGCAGAGGCCCCAAAGAGCCGCATGTGGCTGTTCTGACCAAGGCTTATGGAGACACTAACAAACACACGTTAGTCCCAAAACCCTTTTTTCTTTATTTCAATGGCTGTGAATTTTAGTCATTCACAGCCCATAATGAATCTGAAACAGTTTGTAAATAGTCCCAAGGAAGTCTGCCAAAGTCCTTCAGGATAAGTCTGATAAGCACACACACTTTTATCTTCTTTGAAATGCTGCCAACAACTAAATGTCCAATTAGTTATACGAGGCCAAAACGAAACACAAATTCAATACCAAGCTTCAGGTTTCAAACCAACCAGTATGAAAAAAGTTGCTTCCTGCAAAGATTCCTGTCCTTTTGCTCCTCCTTTATGTCTTATGGGAGGGCCAATCACCTACAAGCCTTACTCCCGAGTCACCCCTTTTGTCTTAACTGTTCTTGCCTTCTGGCACTCTGCTCACACACGCACTGGGAATAGGCTCCCCTTGTTACTCTGCCTCACTGCTGTTAAGATTCTGGAGGCTCCGGAGTCAGCACATAAGTCCCAGATAGCTCTGGCCTCATCTCTGTATCAGACACAGGACCCCAGACTCCCAGACTGGCCCATGTTCCTCCCCACTGTCTCCGCAGGCTGCCAATGGACCAGAACAGCAGCTCTGGAGTTGTGGGTTGCCGACACCTGTCCCACTCCCCAAATATAAAATATCAATTGAATCTTGAAATAGTAATTGGCAGAGGCATGAACATTATGTAGTAATCCCAAAACCCACCCAGATGTTTGCATAGCACAGATCAGTCTGCTGCCTGATCGACATTTTGTGTGTGTGTGTACCTCCCAGTCATTATTGACTCCTGGCGACTGCCTGAACAAGTCCCTGGTTTTCTTGGCAAGATTTCAGAAGTAGTTTGCCATTGCCTCCTTCCTACAGCTGAGAGAAATGAGCTTTGCATTTAAGGCTTTGTATCTAAGGCCATACTTTGTATCTAAGGCCAGAACTCACATTATCCTGGTGCCCTAACCACTATACTGAACTGGCTCGCATTATATTAATGCCCAATACCGAAATGTATTTATGTAAGAACAATCTGGTTCACTAAGATCCTCCAACTTCCAATTTGCTTGCCTTTTCACCAACCTTTATGTCAGTTTATAATGTCACAGAAATACAAGGATGAACAGTGATGCTAAGCCAGGGGTGTCAAACTCAATTTCGTTGCTTGGGAGGACCATGTGAGGTCCACCCGGGCTTAATTTTCACTGGCAGAAGCCTGCAGGAGGCCATCATGGCTGAAAAGAGAGCCTGAGAGAGCCACACATGGCCCTCCCAAGCTGTTTTTGCTGGCAGAGGCACTGTGGGCCAGTCCTTCGCTGTTTCCAGGGTGGCCCTGCAGGCCTGATCTAAGCACCCTGAAGGCTGGATCCTGTGCAGTTTGATACCTCTTCTGCTAAGCAACCCAAAGGGAAAATGGGGTATAAGTACAAGACAATGAATAAAAATTAAAATCAAATATCCTTTTTATTAAATCAACTACAGCTTGAGTTGAAAATATCCACTATGGCAACACACAAATGCATACAAGGTAATGAAACAAAATAGCAGCCTTTAATTGCTACTGATAAAAACTGATTTTTATGTGACATCACATAATTCATGTTTCCATTTCACACTTACCTCAATTTTCCAGGTGGCAATTCCAGGCATGCTGTTGTAACTTCTAAAATAACATTGCTTTTTCATAGACAATATCTTGGCTCCAATGATATTCATTAAAAAAAAAGAGGTGCTTTTTTATTTCTTAAAAACCTGGGCACATCAAGCTGCAGAAATTCATTCTTTTTAATAATCTTAATACAGCATTATAGACTTTGAAAATCAAAATTTAAATTCTGGTTAGATCGAATGTTAAATCGTTGGAAGTGGGGATAATATGGGGCTTCAGTGCTAATGTTATGATTTTTGAGTCAGATACACAGTATGAATTTAGCATAAAGCAGAACATGTCAACTTTAAAGTTCTGAAAATAGGGGGAAAAAAGTAATTTCTTGCAATTGATGAATGATCATCTTTTAAAATGACAAGTAATTTAATTACAGGGTACAAGACCAAAACAAGCTGAACATTTTAGAAAATCCAGTCCTTTGCAGTTTTACAAGGGACAAACATTTGCCAACAGGACTTCATACCAAATTAACATGAGCAAGACTGCAGCCTTGTTAGTAACTTCTGCTAGTGGTGCTCCATCTGTTGAGATAACAGAGGGGAGGTGACCTCCTGCTAAATAGCATCATCCAACATAAATGATGGTCTCATTAGAATGCCCCAGCTGTCAAGGTGCTGGTACATTTCTTCTTGCCCCATTTTTTACCAACTTCAATTAGTTTTGTGCCAGATTCCTGGCCTAAAAAGAAGTCTGCTTCTTTGGCAAATGACAATGGCATCTAGCATTGTGCAAAATGTGCCTTAATCCCAATTCATTCTGGATTCTGACTGTTGGCTAATTAAACTTGCGATTCTGTGCGCCTGAAAGCCCCAAAGACTTGAATAAGCAGACAAATGACTGGCTTGCAGGTTGTGCATCTGAAATACTGCAGAATATGTCAAATTCTTGCTGATGTAAATAAACAGGGAGAGACCAACCCACCTGGTTCTGATATGCATTGTAAATTAGTATTGTCTGTTCATATGCATCATGATTCCTATGCATCATAATGGTATCTGGTTCCTTGTCTTTCAGATTTGCACGCACTTCCATTTCAGGGCTTAATCTTCCATGTAAATACCACGGAGCTAAAACCACAATATAAACCAGCATTTTCCTTCTACAACAAGAAATCAAGTTCATTTGGGAATTACGAATACTTTTGTCTGGACTATATTTTTTAAGAAAACATAATGTGTATTTTCTAAACTAATATATACATTTCTCCTACTTTCTTGTACTTTCTTCCACATACTCAGTTGTGGTTGTTAGTATGTTCAAAAACAGATACACTTATATCCATTTATGTATTTTAGAAAGACATATAAAATACATAACACTTAGAGAAGGTTGTGTACAAAAATAAATGTGAATTATAGAACAGTTTTTAAGAAGAAGCGAGGAATAGAAAAATTGGATGGATGTTAATAAGCTGTTATTAAGGATGTTATTAATAGTCTTTGAATTTACAAAGTTATTAAGAACTTTGTAAACTTTCTTGGAATGGTACATTGTAAGTGATCCACCACAGAAGAATAATTCTTTTTCAGGGTTCAGGCTCATCTGACCTTACTGTTCTTATCGTTGTAGATTCTCGTTAGTCTGGGTAGCAATTGTTATCTGCCTAGTTTGACAAAACCGCCCAAGAACTTTGTACCATGGTTCATTTTAATACTAATTTGTTCAATAAGTAATGATGGCTGCATTCACATAGAATACCAAAGCATAAATTATGGTTCTTAAGACAAAAATAATTGGCTCCATTGATCACATTAAGCCACAATATTATTACTTTATGCATCGTGCATAAAACCAGCCCTAGGGCATTGGCTAGGCTATCTGATCAGAAATAGTTTATTGAATGCAAAATCTGCATTGCAAAGGCACATGTGATGAAGTCATGTGGATTTTGTCACTGGAACCATATCCAGCTTTAAGGGTAGGGGTTTGGGGGGTGGGTAGTGGAGAGGAAGAAAGTATTTTGCTTGTGGCAAAGTCATGCTACAGGTTTCACCAAGCACATAGTTTAATTCAGGCCAAGAAAAACGCTGTTTCACTTTATTGGAAAACAAGTCCTTCTATGCTGGTGTGCATTAAACCCAAATGAAAAAGCATATTGTCTAGGAAAGATCCTTAGCTGTTTTTTAGAGTTCTGTATGTTTTGCTTATTTTGAAGCTTATTGTACAAGGAAAAGGCAAAGCAGGCAGCAGAAGCCATTATGTCTTATTAATGGGAAACCCACTGAGTTTCAGAGTACTCATCCTCCCTACCTCTCTCTGTGTAGATATGAAATGCTTCCAGTAATTATTACTTCTGCTCCTCTATGACAAGCTAACATTTTTGGTCACTAAGCTGGACTTGATATTTTCTTCTACCCATTCTTTAAAAAATACCCAACATCCATGAGATGAGGGAAGTATAATATTTCAATGCACACTCTGCTTTTGCAAATTCCTACTTTTTCTTTACTATGAACACTAGAGGGAACAGCAGGAAACAATTTCTGGCTACTCCAACATAGTCTGTATCTAACAGAGAGTGAATGAAAAACTCTTTAGTGCACTCATTCATAGGCTGATGAGCACGAAGGGCACTGAAAGGTTTAATAGTTCCAACCAATCCAAGAGGAAATTGTGCAAATTGAAAACTAAGTTCCAGTGGCAGACATGATGGAACTTATAACTTGGTTATACATCTCTATGAAATACTTTTCCCCCTCTTGAAGGAAAGAGAAAAAAGTCTCCCATTAAAAAAAAACAAACAGGCTGCAAATAATCGTGTGGCTGCTTAGGAACAAGCAGCCTTCTGCTCTTATTTAAATTATGCCTAAAAAAAAAAGAGAGAGAGAACACTGTAAAATGATTTATTTGGATGATTTGTATCTGCTTAATGGGTTCAGCGTTGGAAGCGAAGGTTGTTGGCAACTGAATGAGAGAATGAGATGATCTCTCTGCACTCTGGAGAAAACACCAACAATTTACTTTTTTTAAAAAAAAAAACAGAAGTTACTTTCTCTGTGAGTGCAACACAACTGTTCATTCCACGACAACTGATGGAGTTACACACCCAAGAAATTCATTTGGACCTCTGAAAGGTTAAAGTGTACGTGTCTTGACAGAAATGAACAACAAAACTCAATTAACCAAATGACCAAACCGTTACATTCACCGTCGTTTTCTAAGGAAATGGCTCATTTCGTTATATTACAAATGGAATATTTGTAGCCTGAATGTAATTCTATACCCTTCTCCTTCTGGCCAACAATTCTCATGTTCTTTTCTTTTTCAGATGGCTTTGTGATCTTACGAAGAAGTCCTTCCTCCTTTGTGGAGTCTGCCGAAAAGCAGTAATCTTGTTTCAGGTCCTAAGAATAGTGTGAATATGCATAATGGTTAAGTTCTCGCTGTCATCATGGCTATAAGCCCTTTGCATGTTATTTGTGTAATAGGGTTCCCAAGTGCCTGCAGACGCAAATGCCAAGAGGAAAACTGTTCCTGCTTCCCAGCAACAGGCAGACGTAGAAACTTCCGTTATCAAACATTGTCTCTGGTCTCTGAAGACATATTCGGAAATATGTTGCTCCCTTGCGATGCGTTGCTTAACTGGGATTTGGTTTTCATTAAGAACTGTGCCCTCCTGTACATAATTCTCTCTTGCTCTTGCTTTAGCTCAATGTATGAACGGGAAAATGTGTGGAAGATGGAAGTGACAGGAAAGGCCATGAGGAGGATGCCACTCAAGATGCTGCTCAGGGCCACCACCTGGCCTGGGATGCTTCTGGGTACCATATCACCATAGCCCACTGTTGTCATAGTGATGACTGCCCACCAATAGCAAGCAGGGATACTGGTGAACTCGTGAGAGTCAGCCATCTCATTTTCAATCACATACAAGAGGGGAGCAAAAAGTGCAATGGCTACACAAAGGAACAGTAGCAACAGTCCAAATTCACGTGTGCACCTACGAGCCGTAAGTCCCAGGGTCTGCAGACCTAATGAATGCCTGGCAAGCCGCATGACGTAGAGAATCCTCAAGGCACGGAGTATACGGAGCACCAGGCCTACCTTGTCTAGGTAGATGTTGCCAGAGCTTGGCTTTTTATTACTACTCACTGAAGCACTGTCCAGTAATAAAGTGATATAATAGGGCAGGATGGCAACGATATCGATTAATGTCAGAGGGTGCCGCAGAAATATAAATTTGCTTGGTGCCTGGATGAATCTCAAAATGAACTCCAAGGAAAACCATCCGACGCAAACGGATTCCACAATGAAAATGTTGTAGCACATCTGAGAACACTCACCCTGGAGTAGGAGGGAAGGTTACACTGTATGAGCATCATGTCAATTGGCAAATGTCACAGAAACAGTTCACAAAGTACAGAAAAAATATTCAACTGCCGCAAACCAAAGCATACTTAGGTCAGTGGAGTGACAATTATTTCTTATGCCCCTGTCCCACTGCACCAAGGGATGCAAAGAGGATGTAAAATGTTAAAAAATGTTGGAAAACGCTATGCATCCGTTGTGTACTCATTGCATATGTGTTTCATACGCTCTATCCTTTGAGNAAAGGTACACGGAACGTCTACACAGCGTTAGTAGCACAGAAATAGAAAGGATGCACAGTGAATGGTTTGCATCCGATATACATCTGCTAGGCTTCCTATGAACATCCGTTTAACATCCCCGCTACATTCTACCCACGTCCGTTCTTTTCCTTTCTTTTCCATTCTGTTTATGCAAATTTTTGCCACTTTTTGGAGCGGATGACAACGGATGGAGCACCCCCGAAATTTTGCTCGTCCGCGGTGTCCTTTTTGCATACGTTTTGCATCCGTCGGCCAGTGGGACCTAGTCTTTACATGGTCAGTGGAAAAAAACATGATAGCAAATTTGACTGTTACAGAAATGAGGGACATATGACAAATCTCCTCCCTCCCTTTTCTTCAGCAGAATGGGGGGCCAGGCAACCTATAATATAGGGCAGGAATTACAAGAAGAGATGTAAAAGGATTTGAATATTATCTCTACATAGGCAACTTGCTCTTAAAACAAAGCAGTTGTTAGAATTCTTTCTTTTTACTTTTCTTCAATGAACATTACATACCAGCAAGATTGTCTGATGGTCTCTGTAGTAAGAGATGCAGTTCATGTGACCATATTTTCCAGGAGTTCATCATGAATTTAAAACAATCTGTCTTCCAAAAGGCAGTTTAGAATACAACAAAAATTCAAACAATGAAATCACCCTGCCTTATTTATTTATTTTACTATGTTCTCAACAAATGACTCTACAGTGATTTTTCCATTATAAAATAGCATTAACTGGGGATAGAGAATCTAGTATTTCCAATAAATGCAATAATGTTATATGACATCTTTCCTACAGGGTGTTTTCTGATATAGAGACTCTGAACAATCTTTTTGTGGTTTTATCCAATTCAGATAGAATTGTTTGGATGTTTTCCCCGTTTAATTTTCCTGGTACCCTGGAATGAGTGTTTAATTACTCAGAAAATAATTACAATCCAAGACCTTACTTTTTTATTAGACCACTTGAGCTACATTCTTTCAAGAAAATTTACTACATACTACCTTACTCCTTACTGTAATTTAGCCACACTATGTGTAATTAAAAATCTTGTACATTTTTTTCCTGCATATCCATATCCCCGTTCCCTCATTTCCAATCCCCATCTATTGGGAATTACATTAAAAATTCCCCTGGAAACCAGTCACAAGAGACAAAATAAACAACTGAGTCTAGCCAGAAATAACCAGCACCAACATGAGCAAAATCAATGTTAGAGTACATGCTGAATTGTAATGCAATACAAAGAAAGTACAATGTATCAGTTATAGAAGTTAAGACTGTATCAATTAGGTCATCCTTCATTTTACTATCCCAGTAACTTTGTGACATATTAAGCTAGGAGAAAGTGACAAGCACAAACTCACAATTCAAAATTATTTTTCTTTTTCCAAATTCTTGTTGATGTTACATTGTCTGAATTCCTATAGCAGCATTTATTCATGGAAAATACATTAAGCAACCTTGGTATGTTAATGTTTACTGAACCTACTTGTATATAATATTGAGTGTGAAATATGAAAATACTTTCAGGCAAATTTATATTGATGGATAGAAGTAAACTCTTCATTTTGTTTTTAAGGTTGCATTAAAAGAGCTGCTTCAAAAAAGCAGTTCTGAATGAACTCATCAGGATGCACGTAGGCTAGCAGTGTCAAACTCACATCATCACAGCAGCATCACATGACATATCGTGACTTTCCCCCCTTCGCTAAATCGGGTGTGGGTGTGGCCAGCACGTGCTGCATCCGGTCCGTGGGCCGCGAGTTTGAAATCCCTGATATAGGCTTTGCTTTGGCCTTGCTCTTCTATTAAATGCTCCAAAAGAGCCCCAGCATTTCAAGTGAAGATTTCTACATTGTGGCTGAATGGCAATTAGGTACCTCTACTATCAACACCCAGGGACGCGGTGGCTAAGACGCTGAGCTTGTCGATCACAAAAGTCAGCAGTTTGGAGGTTCAAATCCCTTGTGCTGTGTAACAGAGTGAGCTCCTGTCACTTGTCCCAGCTTCTGCCAACCTAGCAGTTCTAAAGCATGTAAAAATGCAAGTAGAAAAATAGGGACCACTTTGGTGGGAAGGTAACAGCATTCCATGCACGTTCAGCATTTTGTCATGCCGGCCACATGACCACAGAGATGTCTTCAGCACTGGCTCTTCAGCTTTGTAACAGAGATGAGCACTGCCGCCTAGAGACAGAAGCGTCTAGCACATATGTGCGAGGGGAACCTTTACCTTATTATCAACACACCTGAGCCAAGGTGAGAGATGTGAAGCAAAAGTGGAAACCAAGACTCAATTCAAAAGAAGTACATTCCTCAGGGAAGTGGGGGGAGAAAAGGTCAGTGTCAACCATGAAGCTGGCCTGGCTGAAACCATCTTGGAGCTTCAGTATTGCCACACTGGAGCGAGGGATAGAGAGGGGGGGATTAGAGATAGTTGGGCTTGTGTAGTCAAAATAAAATACTTTCTCAAGACTTTCTCCTGGGAACAAAGGACATTCTCATACCTGGCTGAGGGAAGGAGAGGTGATGTCACCGGACCAGCGGATGCTACAGTGATTGAGCCATGTGACTTGATTGTTTGGGGTTGAGGAAATTTTTTTTTTAATTAGGTGAAAACCAGCAGTGGGATCCTGTTTGACTACTGGTTTGGTGATTTGTGCGTGCATACATGTGCAGCTTTCTACACACCAGCTGAGGCCTGTGGTGCCAATCAGCTGAGAGGATAAAGAAGAGAAAAGTGCAGGGCAGGTGGGAGGGCCAATCCTGCTATTTCTCTTCTTTCTCCTCTCAACTGATCATGGGTGGCTTTTTTCTCTCCACTCAGCTGATGTTGGAAGCTTTTTTTAAACTATCGGTTCAGTGGAACTGGTCCGAACCAGTAGCATACCACCACTGGTGAAAATCAAGAGGCTCCTCAGAGTTGGTCTTCACCACATATGTGCCAATTTGATATTTCCAATAAAGCTATTCTTCGAGGAATTTACCTGCCTCAGAGTTCTTGCTTGCAATGGAACCCTGATAGTCAGCCCAACACAGAAATGCATGTGTTGTAAATCTATCCTCATTCATCTAATGGATACATTTAGTCCTTGATGTACAACAGTTCATTTAGTGACTGTTTGAAGTTACAACGGCACTGGAAAAAGTGAGTTATGCCTATTTTTCCACACTTAACACTGTTGTAGCATTCCCACAGTCATGTGATCAAAATTCAGACACTTTGCAACTGACTCTTATTTATGATGATTGCACTGTCCCAGGATCATGTGGTCCCCTTTTGAGACCTTCTGACAAGTCCAATCAATGGGGAAGCCAGATTCACTTTACGAGCTTAACAACTGCAGTGATTCACTTAACAACTGCCACAAGGAAGGTTATAAAACTGGGCAAAATTCACCTGTCTCGCTTAGCAACAGAAATTTTGGATTTAATTGAAGTCATAAGTTGAGGACTACCTGTACAGCTATCCATTTTGCTGTGAGTTCTTGTGTCCCTATTATTTGGCCACTTGTCGGGTTAAGATTGGGGAAAAAATAAGGAAGAGTCAGTCCTTGACTTACAACAGCTCATTTAGCGACCATTCAAAGTTAAAATAGCAGTGAGAAAAATGACTTATGACCATTTTTCACACTTAACACCTTTGTAGCATTTCCACGCTCATATGATTAGAATATAGATGTTTGGCAATTGGTTCATACTTATGACCAATGCTGTATCCCAAAGTCATGTGATTCCCTTTTGCGACCTTCTGACAAGAAAAATCAGTGGGGAAGCCAGATTCACTCAAAAATCGTATTATTGACTTAAGCCCATGTCACACGGCACCAACGGATGGAAAGAGGATGTAAAACGGAGAGAAACACTTGCCATTTGTTGGTTAACGCGATTCATCCGTTCTGTACTCACTGCATCCGTTTTTCATCCTCTCTATCCGTCCAGCATCCGTCAACTAAAGTTTTTTGACTGCCTCAAAACTTTTTGAGCGGAAAATGTATCAAACGCATCCGTTCTGCATTCCGCAATGCATACGGGGAACATCCGTTCTACATTCGTTGTCATCCGTACGCGTCCGCTATATCCGCTAGGCATCCGCTGCGCATCCGCGCAAACTCAAAATCCGCTCCTGCAGAAAACGGACACATGGAGGAAGTGAAACGGACGAGGAATGGACCAAAAGCGTTAGTAGCACGGACGGAGAAAGGATGGAAGCGGATGCAGCTCACATACAAAGCATTTAAAACGAAAAAACGTTCGCAGAGGGGACCTATCTCGGATATTAAGGATGTCTAAAGGATGCCTAGAGGATGCAAAAGGACACCTAGTAGAAACCTATATGCCTATAAAAAGGGGGAGGAACTCACCTGGATCTCATTTTCAGTCCAGCAGCCTGCTGTGCAACCTCTGGCAGCCTTCATCTGGCTCTTGCTCTTCCACAACATCCATTCATGTCCACCGTTGGATCGTAACACACTCCCTTTGGCAGCACACCATCGTTTGCAACAGTGCGAAGCCATCTACAGGCTCTTTCACCGTTCTAAACGGGAAGAAAAGGAGGCATCCAAGAAATGTCTGGGTCCAAAGAATGGATCGGGAGAGAGAGCAGAGTAGGACTGTAACAACAAGCTGATGGTGGAGCTGAGGGAACGAAGATACTCGTGCATTCGCAGACTTCATGAGGATGCCTCCAGCCATGTTTGATGAAGTTGTGGAGCGTTGAGACCCAGGTTGACCAAGCAGAGCACGCAACTCCGGCCCAGCCTGGACCCCGGGCTCAAGGTGGCACTGACTCTGCGCCACGTGGCCTCCAGGGACCATCCTATAGGACAATTGCAGTATGGCTGGAGGTTGCCACACAACACCATCAGCATTGTGGTCAGAGAAGTGGTGCACGGCCATCATCGAAGAATACCTGGAGGACTCCTCCAGTGCCCCACCACTGAAAAGGACGGAAGAAAGTTGCAGAGCAGTTGTATCAGTGAGGGTGGAACTTCCCCCAACCGTTGGAGCCATAGACGGCAAGCACGTGGCCTGCAAAGCTCCAGCCAAGTCGGGGTCCACTATTTCCAACTACAAGGGCTTCTTCAGCATCATCCTATTCGCCATGGTCGCCATGCTGACTACAAGTTCATGTACATCGATGCTTCAGGCAACGGGTCAGCTTCAGATGTCCAGGTATACAACGTCAGTGATCTCAAGGATGGGCTGGAACGCAAACCCCATCATGGTTCCCAGATCCAGACCCCCTGCCCAATGAACGCAAGATAGTGCCCTACTTCATCGTGGGGGATGACGCCTTTCTCCCTCAGAACCTACCTCATGAAGCCTACACTTCCAGATGCCTCACCCGTGAAGAGAGGATCTTCAACTACAGGCTGTCCAGGGCAAGGCGGGTGGTGGAGACACCCTTTGGCATCTGGCCAACAGGTTCCAGGTACTTCTCACCACCATGCAGCATCGCCCAGAGACCGTGAGGAGGATCATGGAAGCTTGCTGCATCCTGCACAATCTCATTGCGCATCCACTACCAGTCTTGCAGAACAGGCTCGTGGACCTCCAACAAGGCAATGGGACATGGAGCCTGGTGAATGGAGCGAAGGGCAAAACCTGATAGACACTGTGGATGTGCAAGGCCCCAACAGAGCTTCAACGTGAAGGGAAGAAGCAGCGCAACCTCCTGAAACAACTGGTGCAACTCCCACGCTGGAGCAGTGGAGTGGCAAGACAGGATGATAGATGATTAATGGATGCTTCTTCAGCCTGTCTCATCACACTGATGAGATTGGGCCATGTATGTTGGGTGGGCCTACAATGAACAGGGCATTTAACAAAAGTTTGTGTTTATGTTGACATGTTGTGGATGAATGTTTAATTGTTATTAAATAATAAAGGGCCATAGGTGTTGCACCTGGGAGGGTGGACCATAGTAAGTCCCACTATGCTTGCAGCTGGAGGTTTATCTAACGCCACAGCTATTTCCCATCCAAAGGTATCCTGCCCATCCCACAGCTATTACCCATCCCAAAGGTATCTCCCTGCCCATTCCACAGCTTATTTACCCATCCAAAGGTATCCCTGCCCATCCCATCAGCTATTTACGCATCTCCAAAGGTATCCCTGCCCACTCCACGCTAATTACCATCCCACAGGTATCCCTGCCCATCCCCTGCTATCCTTACCCATCCCACAAGCATGCAAAGGCTTAAACCATTTTAAACGTTTCCACCAAGACTTATTTAATAACAATAAATAAAGCAAGTGTGTGAAGCAAAGATAATCTTTATTAATAAAACAAGCTGTAAAAGTCAAGTGTCCAAAGCAAATAAAGTTCAACAGGGTAGCCACCCAGTCTCTGGCACTCTTTCTGTCACTCGGAGCGTTCCCAGTCTCAGGGTGAAGGTCCAGTGTGCGTGGAGGTGGCTGCTGCTGGAGTGCTGGTCTGAGGCATCATTGGGGTGCCTGGCCGAAGGACAACAGGGGACGGTGTGTTGAGGAAGCTCTCAAGACAGCTGGCTCAAGCCCCGTGATGTTGAGAGCCCCTTCCTCCATGAGCATGCCGGTGTCAGCCCCAATACGATGACAGATGTACTGGAGGCTGAACTCTGGCTGTGGGATGGAGGAAGGAGCAGTGTAGTGGGGCTGTCTGGTCTGCAGCTGGTGAGGACTGGTCATGGGTGGCATCTGTGGCGTGGGTGGCATCTGTGGGTGGGTGGCATCGGTGGACATTCGGTGGCACCGGTGGCGTCCGATGTACCTGTGCCTGGACTGGAAGGGCTGCCTGTGCCGCTGGACCTCTTGGTAGACATAGCCTAGCAAGCGGTAGGGCTGTGGAAAGCCTTGGAAGGGCAGTTGACATTCATCTGGGGTGGAGGCAGAGGCTGGACTGGGTGGGAGCAGGTGTCATCTTGGTCTGGAGGGTTGTGAAGAAGATCGGTGAGGAAGGGCTTGCGGTTGGAGGATGGGGTGTCGGTGTATACCAGCTGAGGGAGGAGATCTACGCTGCTCCCTGATGGTGTCTCTTTATCTCCAGCAGGACAGTGTGGCTCTGCCCCTCGCCGGTTTGCTCTCTGCCTTTCTGTGGAAGGTGGAGCTGGGGGTGGATGCGGGTTGGGCTGTGGTGGAAGTGCTGTTCTCCCTTCTCCCACTGTGTCAGGGGGTCCTCCACGCGCTTGCCATGGGTAGTACAGTGGCTTGTCGGGGGGGGTTCCGTCGTGGCACGCTCCACAGATACCGCCTGGACACAGGAGCTGACTGTTGGCCAGAAGAGGACTGGTTCTCAGCAAGGCTGCCTGAGAGAGAGGGTTGTGAGAGGGTGCTGCCCTCGGTGGCGGGATCTCACCCTCCAAGAGCCTGCACTTGGTCATCATGTAGGTCTCTCTTGTCCATCAGCTTGACTGCGGCCTGGCCAGATTTCTTGAGGTGCAGCTCTCCGTACAGGTGTGCATGTCTTCCACCAGCTGAGGAGCACCTCCGAAGTGTAGCCCAGGCTCTCTGCCTTCTCTCTCCAAGCAGCCTGCTTCCTCTTGGTGTCTCGATAGAGCATGTGTCCCCTTCCACCATAGGTACTCATTCTCCCTCAGCCACTCCAGCACCTCCTCCTCATGTTCCTCTTCTATGTTGTATTGCCTCCTCTCCATTCACGGCATCTGCCTTTCCTCCCTTTGGCAGGGCCATATGGGCCCTCATGAGAGGGGGCTTTGAGGTTTGTAGGGGCTGCTCTCCACACCACCACCACCAGCAGCAACAACAACAAGCTACAAAAGCAGAACAGCAGGACTAGACGACCCAGGAGCACCAGCAGGACCAGGAGAACCCAAGCAGAGCAGGAGCAGCGCAGCAGAGTAGCACCAACAGGAACCAGCAAGGCCAGAGAGCAAGCGCCAGCAGAAGAGTAAGACGCCAGCACGGACCAAGCAGGAGAGGACGCGGGCGAGCAGAGTAACACAACACGACCAGCGAGAGAGCAGCGCCGAGCAGTGAATGGAAGACGCCGCCAGCTAGCCAGCAGGCAAAGGAGCCTAGAGCAGCAGGCGAAGACAGAGTGCACAGAAGCAGAGTCACCCGCACGTAGCCACCAGCAGAAATGCCAGAGCCACCACTCCAGAAGCAGCATCAGGCAGAAGCACCACCTCCAGAAGCAACATCAGCAAAGCACAGCAGAAGCCCAGCACTAGAAGAGCAGCCCGGGCAGCAGAAGCCCCAGCAGAAGCAGAGTCAGGCCAGGGGGTGGGAGGTGGCCCTGTCCCTCTTGCCAGGCTGGCAGCAGATGGCAGAGCTTCCGTTTCTTTCCCCATGGTTGTTGGTTGCTGGGCTGGTTGGCAAGCTGTGTCTGGAAGCAGTCTTTCCTCTGAATGGTGACCTGCTTGGGAGCTGCTTCCCTTTATATCCGCGGGGCTTGAACAATGCATCCTCCCGCATGCGCATGAACGCTAGGCATCCGCTAGGCATCCATTAGGATTCCGCTCTGCATCCGCTTCATCCTCTCGCCGTCAAGTCTGCATCCACTCTTTCCATTCCGCGTCCCGCTTTGCTTGTGCTCCCCGACCGAAGCCTTGCGGATGTGCCATCAGCTCTCATCTGCTTCCATCCACTAGGCTTCCGTAGAGCATCCGCTTTCCATCCGCCCTATGTCCTCCCCCCGTCGCGTTCCTTTCTGTTGTTGTCTGCTCTGGTTATGCAAATTTTGCCCCTTTTGATAGCGGATAACAACGGATGGAACATTTTTCTCATCCGCTGTGTCCTTTTTACAAACGTTTTGCATCCGTCGGTCAGTTGACAGGGCCTTTAAGAACTGCAGTGATTTAACTGCCACAACTGTGGCAAGAAAGGACATAAAATGTGGCAAAACTCACTTGGCAAATGTCTCAGTTCAGAAATTTTGGGATCAATGGTGGTCGTAAGTTGAGGACTACCTCTACTTCCTCGTGTGTCATTTTGGGGGGGAAAGGCAACTACAAGGACACTTTTTGTCTCATCTGGTACAAAATAGCAGGGGAGACTAATTATGCAAAGAATATTACCTCAGCTTACCAAAACATATCTTTTTTCCATTTAATACTAAAACTCAAGTACTTGCACACAAAGTTCTCAAAGCTTTCTTAATTTCACATCCTCCAGGATGCTTGAAGTGGTGGAAACAAAAAGAGGGGATTTCCACCCCCCCTTCTTATGGCTTTCAAAAATGTCTATGGGCCCTTCCTATGCTGGTGCTGATCTCTAGGTCCCCAATATGCCTGGATCATGGGGATTGCACGAGGACACGCAAGAAAACACGACCAAGACCTGTATCTGCCAGTCACTAGTTTCTCACTGACAGCAGTGGCTTCCTGGGATTCTCTCCTTCCTAGAGGCAAAATGCTATGTCCCTACTCCCTGTTTTCTTCCCCATTATGAGGAACTAGGATGGGACATCTCTTGCCATTCTTTCGTGCACAGTGGCCTGTTTTCATCTCTCCTCCCTTCCCAAAAACCACAGTGAAGAAAGAATATGGCCTCTTCTATCGGCTGGAAGGACACCTGCAGAACTCTTCAGGAGCACGAAGTACACCAGAATAAGAGAGTTGGAAGGGGCTTTGGAGGTCATCTCGTCCAACCCCTTGCTCAAGCGGGAGACTCTATACCATTTCTCCCAAGTGGCTGTTCAGTCTCTTCTTAAAAGCCTCCAGTGATGGACCACCCAGAACTTCTGATGGCAAGCTGTTCCACTGGTTGATTGTTTTATCAGAAAATATCTCCTTATTTCTAGGCTGAATCTCTCCTTGATCAGTTTCCATCCATTGACCCTTGTCTGCCCTTCAGGTGCTTTGGAAAATAGGTTGTCCCTCTCCTTTCTGTGACAGTTCTTCTCTTCATTAGACTAGCCATGCACTGTAACTGTTCTTCATGTTTTAGCCTCCAGGCCCCTAATCATCTTTGTTACTCTCCTCTGCACTCTTCCAAGGTTTCTACATTATTCTTATAGTGTGGTCACCAAAACTGGATTCAATATTCCAGGTGTGGCCTTACTAAGGCTATACAGTAGTATTAATACCTCATGTGATCTTGATTATATCCCACCGTTAATGCAATTTAGGATTGCATTGGCTTTTTTTGGCTGCTGCTACACACATGCTGGCTCATATTTAACTGATTGTCTGCTAGGAATTCAAAATCCCTCTCAGTTACTATGACCAAAATGGTCATTTGCACAAAAAGCTGACCAAAAGAGTAAGCTACATTTTTATTCCCCTCAGAGAATAAATTCCAGATTAGATAATATCAGATACTTTCCCCTCCACACACACACACGTGCACACACAACTTACTCGTTCCTCTTCTTCTCGTAACCCAGGCATGGTGCTGATAGACAGATTAACTGCTGTGACTGTCACAAAGAGGACTGATAAACAGGCAAACACTTTCCCAGGGATCCCTGACTGAGGCTTCTCCACCATGTCCTGTAACTTTTTCATGCACAGGCTGGCTTTTGTCTCTGTTGCTGTTGCTTCAGAAGGGTTTTCACAGTCCACAAACTCATCCTCTATTTCGTTCATTTCGGCAAATTCCTCCATCTTCTGGAGGTATCTCCTCTTGCAGCACCACTCTAGGCTGTCCTCCTCAATGCCCCAGTAAAGCAGCTCTTCTTGGAAGGAGAGGGCACATACTTCCCTCAAGAGCCGGAGCTTCCCTGCCCGCAGAAAAGTCAAGATGGTCCTAAACGCTCCCGGGTTGCGATCGAAGAAAAACTCATTGCAAGTCACATCGTAATCGTCACAAATATTGAGGATGTCGTCAAAATTGTTGCAGAATTTCAGCTGTCCCAAGCGAGTCATGGGGAACTCGTCCAGAGTGGTCCAGGGAAGCAAGTATTTAAAGCCACCCACGTTAATGATGATGTGGTGCTTCCTTTCTTCCGGGTGAACACTTTCATAGAGGTCTTTGCCAGGGTGAAGACGCTTGGCTCTTTGGTAGAAGACACCTTTCAGAGTTTCCCTTTCGGCAAAGAAAGGGTGGTTGAAGGAGGCATCTGAAGCACAGCTGAGGGCACCGTAGTCATAGTCTGAATTTTCTCCTGGGAGAAGAGTCATCTTGATCACCAGCTTACTTCACATCACTTTAGGGCTCCTGTTACAAATTCCTATGGTGAAGGGAGGAAAACCAAGTATCAGTTCATGTGTGTATCTATCTCGTACAATATTGACTATTGGAGAAGGGGTGGGGATAATTTGCATGGGATTTGCATCACAACGGAAGAACAAAAAAAAAAAATTAAACAATGGAAACAGCTTACTATTGGGAAATTTCTACATCCTCCTTCCAGTTTATTATTATTGCTTACCGAAATCTCACAAGGCTTCATGTAAATATCATGAAGATTCATGAGATTTCAATTATTTTTATTGTTTTATTTGGAGTTCATGGGTACTTTGGGGGAATATTATGGGAACTTTGGCACTGCCACTGAAATCTGGCAGAACACTGATGCATGCATAGTATAAAATGGAAAAAAATTATAGAAGTAAAAGAAGTTCCTTGCAGACTTTACTCCAGTAGTTGTTGGGGGCTGAGCTCATCTCACTTTCAAGGCCATTTAGCCAGCACTGTCTGAAGACATTTCTGTGGTCATGCGGCCAGCAGGATATTGTGGAATGCTCTACTTTCCCACTGAAATGGCACCTATTTATTTGCTCGCATTTGCATGCTTTTGAACAGCTAGGTTGGTGAGAACTGGGGTGACGATGGGAGCTCACCCTTTCATGTGGCCCTCGGGTTTCAAACCTGGGCTGCTGGCTTTTTCGCTAACAAGCTCATTGTCTTAAGCACTGAGCCACTGTGCCACTCCAATACAGGAATATGAAGATAACATTATGTAAAATGTTTGATATGGGAATGGATCCAGGAGAAAAAAAGAATGTTGGAAAAATAGCAAATATATTCTGGAGTCAACTCTACATTCTTGATGGAACATCTCTTATAAGATGTAATCTGGGGCTGTACCAGGCAGATACCAGTATAGGAGAATAGCTAATAGCACCTAGAAGAGGGATGTCACTAATGAATCTTGTTCCTAGATTTAGAGCCCATAATTGATGTTATAATGAAGTAAGTCACTAATGCAGGCTCATTAATAATATATGATTATATTCCTCATTAATTCTTGCTAGGTTCACTGTCTGGGGGGGGGGGAANACTGTACAATAATCAAGGTATGGTGTTATTTTCCACTCTACAATTTTCTGGGTGCAGAAACTAATTCTAGGGGGGGGGGAATCCAGGACAGTGTGCTATTGGTACTAAAACAATGAATTGATCATGGTGGTGCACCAAGGTTATTCAAATTTCATGATCGTTATACTTCCTCCTATTTAAGTAAAGCTACGTACAGCAAGTTGGCTTTTTAAAACATTTTGCAAATCTTATTAAGATACATCATTTTTCTGCCAGTCATGAGACGGGACAGGAATACTGATTGACCCTGAGAAATCTCATTTCGTGATTCTTCTGACATTTTACTAAGCGTTGCTTCCATAATTGAAAACAGATATCTGCAAAAGTACTAATTTTTAAAGTAACCAAAGATTATTAAAAAGATAAGTTGTGTGGTTATTAACATATCCTGTAGCTGTTCTGTACAAGTACAGAGTTATAGACTTATGAACATTAATTGGAAAATATAAAACACAGGACATGCTATTTGAAAGATCTTTATTAATTTTTCAGGTTTGCAGATTAGCCTTGGCCTTATCATTTCTTCAAACTAGTGGCTAGGTGAAAGAAACAATTTTTCCTGGTGTTCCATCTTGCTGGCATTTTCTTCTGAAAGAAACATAATTCTTATCTCCACTAGCTTCTAAATGAGCATTTGAAGTATTTCCTTCTTGATCTGTACTTTTATGAGACTATTTCTTGGATCTGAGGTACTTTTCCCCTGTTTTCTGTTGGGCTGCTTTCCATGCAACAATATTTCTTTAAAGTATATTTATAAAGCAGTCACCTATAACAGGTAACAGGACCAAGCTGACCTTGGCTGATCCCTTATGTTGACCATGTCCAACTTAGAACTGCAAGTTAATCTTGGAAGTTGAAAAAACAAGACAATGACAAAACTATTTCAGGACAATTTTTATGGAGATACTCAGTCATCCAAATCATGGTTGTCCCAAAGATGCTTTTTCAAAAGGCAACTCGATTTTGTTTTTCCTTGAAGACGTTTCGCTTCGCTTCCAAGAAGCTTCTTCTGATCTGAACTTCTTCAAAACTAAAGAAGCTTCTTGGATGAGAAGCAAAACATCTTCAAGGAAAAAAAGCAAAGTCCAATTGCCTTTCGAAAAAGCACATTTGGGACATATTTCAGAACAACTGGCAATAAAACTGCATGGATGTTGATGCAGTTAAGGCTATCCAAAACTTTAAAAGGGTGACTCTATCCAACTAAGATAGAATGGAAAGTGGGAATGACCTGGGTAGACAAGGAGAGTTGCAGACTGGACAACCAGCATGTAAAAGATATCCCATCCTACTTAAGTATAGATGGCATAGAATCCTTTCAGAAGGGAGAGTAAAAGGAGACGAGAAATACTTTTAGTCTTGCAGGATTCTGTTAATGTAACAGAATAAAGTACATCTGTTTGTGTTTCTTGTCCAGACTACTTTTTAAACCCTCATAAGGCTTTTTATTTTTAAATATACATCAATATTATTGCATGGACAGTGTGACATCTGTCATTCATTTGGTATAAAAATAATATTGATACAAATGAAAATTACTACATTCATCAAACTTACGTAGTTCTAATGTTATTATACATATTTGTGGAACATAGTTCTTCATTCTTCAGTTATTCAATATTTGTCTTTTTTTAAAAATCAAATTTTATTCAGTTTTTCACGTTAAAAAGAAAAATCTCTTTTTAGTGGACAACATATTTCCGGGTCATCACCTTTACATACAAATATGACAGCAATTATACCATTCATATGGGCATACTTAATTATATTATAACCTTTTCATTTCAAATTTCAGTAAGGAGAGAAACAAACACAATTAATTCTAGCCTCTTTCATTAATCTCAATCGAAACATCTTTTTGTTTCATTTGCAATTTATTTTCAAATGTAATCCTTTAATATTTATTTTAAAAACAAAGAAAAACAATGTTTGCCTAATAATGACAATAATGATAATAATAAAAAAGTTACCAATGTCTCTCCTTGCTTTTAATAGTCTATATTAACTTATTAATTTAATTGGTTCTTTAGTCTGTCATATTCCCTTTCCATTACACATTCTTTTTTATAAATTCTATTCCCTTTCCATTACACATTCTTTTTATAAATTCTATCTACAAATTTTAACACTTAAAAAAAAAAAAACAAGCATAGGTTTTCCCCTTTTTACTGTTTTGAGTGTAACACCTCAATGATTAAAATATACCTTTATTCTCTCATCCTTGATTGCCAATAAACCATTATTTTGAAGAAGTCGCAATAATAATCATTACATCTTTTCATTTGGATTCTACAGCATATTTTCCGTGCTTAATTTTTAATAAGAGTTATCAGTATCTATATTCCCCTATTTTCTAAATATTTTTAATTGCAGAAAAATATTCTTATTTTCCCTTGTCACCTGCAGAATCCCTTTTAATTCATCAACCATTATTCTGAAAAACAATTTTTCAAACATTTTACTATTTCCGTATTTCTTTCTTTATTTCATGCACCTGTTTCTTACTGCTTCTCCTCCCTCTTTTTCCCATATCTTTCTCATTCCAGGTTTAATATCCCTCTCTATCTTAATTATCTTCCTTCCCTTATTCTGCTGGGTCTTTCCGCCTTTCCTGACTTCACTGGTATTTCCCCTTTTGATTGCCTCTTAAATTTTCAACTTTTAACCTTCCTTCTTTCCCCACTTCTTTGTAGCATTCTTGTGTGTGTCTATTTTAGATGTCTTCTCCTTGAGTCAACTCCTCCTCCTCTGAAGCTCTTTCTTCTTGTTCTTCAATCACCATTTCCATTTTTTCTAACACAGAGCAAAGTGATTCGCCCTTTCCTGTAGTAATTCCTCTCATAAGTTTTAAGTTCCTTTTTAATATTCCCGAAGAAGATATCATCATTACACACTCTTATTATTTTTATGATCGTTAAAGTCCACAAAAAAACAAAAACAACAAAACTTAATTTTCCTTCTTTCTTCTTTCAATTTTCTAAAGTTCTCATTATTCCAGCCGAGGGTCTATACCAAGGGTATATATCAGTTTTCTTTTGCTTTTTCTTTTATTCTGGTTTCTGCTTTCCACTTTCTAAGATTCTTACTTTGTTTCAATATTTCTTTAATGTTATATCCACAAGTTCATTCAGAAACAGGATGCTTTCCCTTTTATTTGAGCTCAAGTTTTTGTCAAAAGGTGGCACTCTCCATTATACAAAGTCTTCACCTTTTCCCTTTTATTTTTTTTATTTAGGGTTTTTTTGTAACCTCAATATTCCAACACACGGTCCAGTCTTCAATTTGTAAACTTTATTATTATTATTTGACAATCTTAAGTCCAGCTTTATTTTATGCCTGTTTATTCCCAAAATAATTTTTGTCCAATTTAGTTAAATCTTTAGTTCTGGCTTCTTCCTTTCGCGGTTTGAAGCCCCGCCTAACTGTCAAAATATATATTTTTTTTTTCCCTTGTCCCTTTGTAATTTCCCCGCTCACTTTTCTTTCCTTAAAAATTCATGTTACCTTAATCCTGGGGTACTTTTGTTTAGTTGTATTGCCCAGTTGTCCCGGTTCAGATGTTATCCACCTCTTTCTCCCCTCCTGCACAAATCTTAATCCAGCTGAGTCCTCCTCTTTGGGGTGGCCATTTTAAACCGCTACAGTCATCTTCAGGGGGAAAAAGATCAAGCCCGGGGGGGAGATGCGGCTCCCCTCAACCTGGCTTGCGGCTTCCCTTTACTCCACCGCCCCTCCAAGGCAGCTTCAGCCCCTAATCGTAATGACCGGGGCTATCCAACGAAAGAGCACAGACCATAGCCGCAGAGTCGCGATCTATGGTCTGTCAGCGAGGAGGCTCCGCCTTCTTCCAGTTATTCAGTATTTGTAACATCCTTCTAATAGTAGTAACATTATTTTTGAGCATACCTGGTAACACCCTTTTTCAAAATCCGATCTTAACCTCTACCATTCAATTTAAATGTGTTATGCAAAAATATGTATATTCCCCCTATTCCTAATTTCTTAATCTATTTTAATTCTTAGTACAGCCAATCTTGTTTTTAAAAAAGATCCATCATCTCTCATCCTCTTGGAAGTTTTCTCTTTTTAACTCGCCTCCCATGCTCCTCCCTTGGATCCTTATCTACATCTTTTGTATTCAAACCAACCATTATTTCCATCTCCACTATTTTTTTGATGCCAGTCCACCTGTGAGTCCGCCAAATCCTCTTTTTTCCAAAAATATATTTCGATTTATTCAGTTCTATTTTTCTACCTCCTAATATATATTCTCCCAACTTTATTATCTCCTTCTTTTTTCCTTGTTCGATTTGTTGTATAGTTTGTTCTTCTCATCCTCTAAGCTTCCAGTTATCTCCCTTGTTTCCTGGATTTTATTATCTTGATGCATTATTCTTTGTTGCGCATTTTCAGTCTTTCCAGTTATGTCGCATAGTAAATCTTTTATCTCCCTGAAATTCCCCATCATAGTGTCATAAAAACGTTGAAGCATCAACATAGTTTCTTTTTGAAGTGCCTCCAATTCTTCCTGATGAGCCATCTTGCCTTGTTTTAAAAAGTCCAAATATTACTCAATGTTCTGTCTATAATCTGTCACTGCTTTGTCTGGACTACCTTGCAGGGCTAACAAAACCCCCGAATTACTTTACCAAAGCAGATTTATGAATGAAAATGAGAACTCACTTTGAAGCGATAAATGAAATTTGGGAAGTCAGAAATGTTTAGGGTATTACTGCTCCTTTGGAGATTCTTAATGGAGAATGTTGGGGATATGATGGGTTCTGTGATATCTACTGAGGTGGCCTGCCCAAGAGTTTAACCATTTGTTCAAAGCCTCTGCTCATTAGAGCTCTTGGGGGGAGGGTAGCAAAGAAGGTACTAGTTAGAAACCAGGATACTGTGATTTCTAGTTCTACATTAGACCTGATGCCAGCAAAGCAGTGGCAAATTGTTCTCCAAAAATGTTTCCAAAAAATGAGAAGGACTCATCTCTATCAGTACTGAGTTGATAACAAAACAGAACAGAACAATAACTTTGGAAAGGACTTTTGGGGTCTTCTAATCCAACTCTTTGCACAGGCAAGAGAGCTTACACAGGGGTAGGATCCTACCAGCATAATAACCGGTTCGCTGAGCGCATGCTTTGCGCATTGTTGAAAAAATCACCAGCTCCGGCAAGCATTCACCTTCTCCTGCTGACACACGCACTCAGCTGTGCTGTGCAAAGCAGCTGAGGTGGAAAAAGCAGGGAATAAAAGCAAAGCCTGGAGCGCAGGTGGGACGAACAGAAGACCAGAGAAGATCGTTGCAGTGAACCGGTTCAGTCTCAGCTGCTCTTCGGAGTTACCGCTTCGGCAGAACCAGGACGAACTGGTAGAATCCCACCCCTGACTGTACACCATTACAGACAAGTGGCTGCCCAGTCTCCAGCGATAGATCACCCACAACTTCTAAAGACAAGCTGTTCCACCGGTAAATTGTTCTGTTGGGAAATTTCTTAGTTCTAGATTGCTTTTCGTCTTGATTAGTTTCTATCCATTTTTCTTGTCTTGCCTTCTGGATACTAGGTTGACCTCCACTTCTTTCTGGCATCCCCTCACTGTTATCATGTCACCCCTAGTCCCTTTTTTCACTAGGCTAGACAAACCCAATTCCTGCATCTGTTCTTCATATGTTTTAGCCTCTAGCCCCCTAATCATCTATATTGCTGGCTTTTTTGGCTGCTGCTACACACTGCTGGCTCATATTTAATATTTTTAACATATTTATAGTAATATTTTTAACAACAAAGCTAACCTTATTTTGGATATTATTAATTTTACCTTTTTTAAAAAATGAGGCCTACCATAAACCTTAATTGTGCTTTCTGGATGCTTATACAATGTTATATTTCCATGTCCATCTTCTCAACACATGAGAGCTCAGTTCAATTTCAATTTTGGGTTGATTTAAGACTTTTGATAATTAAGTGAATGGATGTTCTTACAAGCAATGTCCCGTATGTTTCATGCACTAAAAATAGCAATTGGGTGGAAAGGTTACCAATGATGCATTCTCTATGGTTTGTCTGTAGCAGTGCAGCTCACTGGGCAATTTTGTTTTTGATAACTCTCCTAATTTTGTATATACGGCCAGGAAGTCCACAATCCAATGTAATCAATTCTGCCAATGAGGAGTCAATGCAAAGTTTGCCTTGGACTTTGAAGAAACAGCATAGATAAAGAATTGATGCTTCTGAATCTTGGTGTTAGAGCGAGCTTCTGACAAAACAAACAATGTATAATGAAACAAATCAATCCAAAATTTTCACTTGAAGCAGAATCAGAATAGAGCTGGAAGGGACCTTGGAAGCCTTCTAGTCCAGCCCCTGCTCAAGCAGGAGATCCCATACCATTTCAGACAAACAACTGTCCAGTCTCTCTTTAAAACTCCCCAGTGATGAAGCACCCACAACTTCTGAAGTCAAATTGTTCCACTGGTTAATTTTCCTCATTTTAAGAAGTTTCTCCTTAATTCCAGGTTGCTTCTCTCCTTTTTTACTTTCCATCCATTTTTTCTTGCACACATAACCAAAGTCCAGTTATCCTATTTTGAACCCCCTAAAATCTGAAGCTACTGCACTGGTTTTTTTTTAATCATTTCTGCCAACTTTCTCTTTGAAGGTTGATGGGGATATATTTTTAAATGATATTGTAATAAAAACCTTGAAAATTTTCAAAACAAACTTAGCAGTTTTAAAGTTTTTGGCTGGGTCTACCATTTTTGCTACTTACTCCTCATTTGCTAAAAATGAAGCCGCTTCAGACATGTTGAAGTTTTCCCATCACAGCCTATATTTTTTTTTAAAAAAAATCTGAATCTTGAAGGCAGGCAACTAAATCAGGAGGATACTGAATCCCAGATCCCAAACTTGAATAGAGCCATGCTCTTGAAGCACCATCTTCCAATGGGAATCAGATCAGAGTTGAGTCATCCAGGCCTATCCTGCTTAATTTGAGGATATATTTACTATGAAGATAAAAAAGACCCTGAAACACAGCATATAGATTTCTTAAATAAGTACATTAAAATAGTAACATACTCAAAAACAGCAAAGAGATTTTTTTTTAAAAGACCAGAAGCCATATGTGAATATTTTGCTGGAAAAAAGTAGAAGAGAAGATTGAACTGATGATTTATAGATTTGGGATTTAGAAGGATTAAGGAGGGAGACAAAAAAAGTTGGCAATTACTCAATAAAAATATTTTTCCCCATTTTCTGTTTTTCTATTTTTATTTTTATTTTTTTCTATTTTTATTGCACTGTAAAATTCTAGTAAAATATTTAAAAAAAGAAACAAGTAATATTCTCAGCCTTTGCATGTTTGTCAACATCATTTGGAAATGGTGCAGAATAACCAAGCAATTGACCAAATAGGGTCCTTTGTGTTATTAATAAGATAATGTATTATGTATGAATATACATTCTCTATTTATTTGTTAAAATTTGCCGCCTATCTTACTGTGGGGCTACTCTACGCAGCTTACAACATGTCTACACATTACATATAGCATGAAGGCACTATTTGGCATGCATCTCTTGTTACTTCTCAGTTCTTAAGTATACTTGACATTCGACTTAAGATTAGTTTGTGGAAGAGATCCAAAAAAGTAAAGTCCCAAAACCCTGTAACATGCAGAGTTGATTCCAGTTCAGCCATGACCTTTCTCTTCTCTCAAAACCAGCAAGGATTCTATTTGAGTGCCATTTAAACTTAATGAATCAAGAATTCCTGGTGTGAGGTAGGTCAGCAAGAATGAGGACATATATTTATAGCTAATTAATATTTGAAGATAGTAGTGCATTGTCTCTTGACCTTACTATACTCCAATGTTTTTCTGATTTTGTCTCTGGGACGCTCTCCAGCTTTGTGGTTAATTTTTTTAGCATCCTTCTTACAAAGTGGCATCTTAAACTGGTTACAGGACAAAGAGCGGTTATAGGAACTTGGCTTGGCTAGTCTAGTGAAGAGAAGGACCAGGGAGACATGATAGAGGTCTTCCAATATTTGAGGGACTGCCACAGGGAGGAAGGGGTCAAGCTATTTTCTAAAGCTCCTGTAGGCCAGATAAGGAATAATGGATGGAAACTGAACAAGGAGAGATTTAACCTGGAAATAAGGAGAAACTTTCTGACAGTGAGAACAGTCAACCAATGGAACCGCTTGCCCCCAGAAGTTGTGGGAGCACCATCACTTGAGACTTTCAAGAAGAGATTGGACTGCCATTTGTCAGAAATGGTGTAGGGTCTCCCGCTTGGGTGGGGGTTTGGATTAGAAGACCTACAAGGCCCCTTCGAATTCTGGTTATCTGTTATCTAATGACTGGTCCTAGTGGCCTGGCCAAGGTGGAAGTGGTAGAGGGGTATTTTACAGTGGAGAGAGCAAGAGATGGGGTGATATGAGATGCATATCTCTGTTATGGCAGGAAGTAAATGAATGTTGTGGGATAGACATTGGGCCAGTCTTAGAGTCTGCTAGAACTGAGGAAGTTCTCCCTCCACCCCATCTTTTCTGTCCTTCTGTCCATGGTTCACAGCCTGCTTTGCTCCTTGGTCCACATACCAAGTCTTGAGGGAGTATTTTTCTCTCTGTATCACGCTGCCAAATTTTAACAGAATAGGTTCTTAACAAAATTTAGAAAGCACAATTGTATCTGGTACTTGGATGTAGTAACTCTTTTGAAGATAATGTTTCATTTATTTTCCTGTCTCCACTCAGGATTAGCAAAGGCTCTAAGTCTGCAAAGTAAACCTCTTTGCTGATTTTCCAGACATGTCCAACATTTTTTTTTGTAAAAATATGGTAGTGTTTTACTACCAAAATGTTCCAGGTGTTCTTGCTAGTTCCTGTCTAGCCTACCATTCTGATGGGTCCCAATCAGCACAAATCCAAACCTAATTCAGTTTTTCCAAAGACAGCCAGGATTGGCTAGATAGGAGAAAGAAATGGCAAATCCATAATCCTGCAAGAAAATTCTATGAATATAATCATTAGGAATTTAGCTCAAAGTCCCTAGTTTGATATTATTACTTCTACACTTTATTTTATTTGTGGCTACTGTCCTATCCACTGCATCTTTTCTAGGAAGCAATACATCTGTTTTTTTTTAATAATGTCTTTTATGGTATGAACAACATGGCTTGATCTACATAGTGAACATATTCCTTCAAGAAAAAGCTGCATGATCCAGGTACCATTGGATAGTTGTTTTACTGCTTCCTATTGATTTTTAATTTCTCAAGGTTCACCAAGCCTTCACTTTGAAAACAAAGAAAGGGGCAAAACTGGAGACAAAAATCAGCTTCTCGCCACCTTCCTTCTGATGGTTTAGCTCCAATCTTGTGCAGGAACGAAGTGACGATAGAGATCAACCAATCTTCTGGAGCATAGACATTTGGGGATGGAGAAATGTTACAAAAATTTCTGAAGCACTAACCAAAAATAAGGGAAATTGGCAGACCCTAGCCAAGTGTGGTTTGCTGGAGTCCATATCCTAGATTAGCTTGGTTAATATTCAGCCATATTTATTAAGTCATTACTCCTTTCATGATGAATAACCGAATTGTGAAATGGTCAATTTCTTTCACCCCAGTTGCCAGTACTCATCCATATTTAGCCAGTGGGACATATGTTTATGTGTGAAAAAGGATGGCTGGAGTTTCCCTTGACACCATCTGGAGGAAGAGTTGCCAGGATCTCTCTCTCTCTCTACATATTACCATTACTAGCTTGTGTTTTCATGAGGGAATAGACAAAAGTTCTCCAGGACATTGATATTCTGATCTCTATCCTCTAAGAGTCTCGATCAAATTACATAGGAAGAACTGGCCATCCATCACAAACAAACACCAACATGTAGCTTCCAATCTTTGCCATCTTGTTCAAATGAAGGTTTCTCTGGGTTCATCATGAATTCTATCTGACAAAAGGAGGCTTTGTGGAATGAAAGTTAGACAAGCAAAGGATCTTTACAGGCTTCAAGTAAAAAGGGGTAACTTCTAGATCAGCTTGCAGATATTATGTGCTGAGACTGGACAGAGCTTTGTGAAAATAGATAGACAATTTCTGTACTCTCCTGCTGAGAAATAAATAACTAAAAACGTGCTTCACATTTTGCAGCCTCTGTCCAGCAGCTAGCAGAAGATGTTTATAGAGCAGTATGATGATATAGATCGATCAGGTTCACAAACTATATTTAAGACCTAATGGCTGATAAATATTTTACCATGCCTGATAAATTTGATGACTTCCTTGGGGCTTTAATTGGGAAACCACAGCCCCTTTGCTTGGTGGGAGACCATGCATTATACAAGTCCAGGAAATATGTCTGATCAGTAATTCATTTAAACATCTTTTGCAAACCCAGCTGTAATGTATGGGAGCTTTCTCTTAACTTGGGACTCTCTATCTGAGCTGGATCTCAAATACTCTTTTCTTTAGCCATGATACCCAGAAGATTGGAACTACAGCCCAGCCCAGGTGGAGGATGCCAACTTAAGGAAACCTGAAGTTCAATAACTATTTATGACTTTGGGGAAAAAGTACTACTGAATGATGTTCATGTTCCATTCCGTGCTATAACATCTTTCTGTCGTTATGTATGCAAAAGAATGGGTGACATATAGACACCTATTAAAACCATCAAGTTGAAAAATATACAGAATAAAATCCAATATACATCAAATTAAGTTAAATCCAACAGGATTACTTATTTTTCAGTGAATATGCACTGAATTGGGCAATATATCTCCTAAGCAACTGAACTCATTTTGGGTAATAAAAGGAAAAAAAAGCCCCGCCCTCACTATATTCACAAAATAAAATTTAGGAAGCTGTATGATTAGTTCTCTCTCTGCCAGAAGAAGAAAGACCTTGTCAAGCTAAATGGAACAGAGATTTTTGTCCTTCTCAAAGGAGGGAACAAAAGCAGCAACTTCAGTGTTAAAATGCCACTTTGGATTGTTTCTCTCCACCCCCACCCCCACTCCCACCCCCTTGCAAATTTCCTCTGCAGCAATTCTGATTTCTGCAATGCATCTCTGATGTAATCAGTGATCCTGTGAAAAGATTGCTACCATTTTGTGTTGCAGGCAACTGCAGAGCAGTTTCTTGGATGAAAATGATAATGTGCTATAAAATGCTATAAACCATGAAAGTCTGAGCGGACTTCTGAGGGCTGGGAAAGCTTAAATGCCATTTATTATTCCTCTCTATAGTAAAATGTGCTCACGTCCCAACGTAATGAATGGCCTTTCCAAAAAGACATTACTGTGAGAAATTAAAAGTACTTTGTCGTTTTTATGGAAGAAATGGCTGCTGACAGCTGAAAGTTGTAATGTCCTCATGCAACTTCCACAGGCCAGAATCTCTGGACATCAATTGTGATCAGAAGAGTGGAAGGCACTGAGTAGCTAGTGGAAACAAATGCTAGATTAATCATTATCACTGATCCAGTCTTTCTTCCCCCCCCCCCC